>JACEEZ010012523.1:67500-105000 GCA_016584305.1 Chionoecetes opilio | reverse complement strand
TCTCTCTCTCTCTCTCTCTCTCTCTCTCTCTCTCTCTCTCTCTCTCTCTCTCTCTCTCTCTCTCTCTCATAATTCCTACATCATCATCATCATCATCATCATCATCATCATTATTATCATTACTAACAAAAAAAAGAATACATTCCTTCCTTTATTATTATTTTCTCATTAAATTTCTTATCATCATCATCATCATCATTTTTTTTATATCTAATATTGTTATATTTGTTATTATTTGTTACCATAACAGTTCCCAATGAAGTAAAATGCAATAAAAAAAATAATAAAATATCAATAGAGTAGTTTTTATGTTGGAGTGTTTTTGTGGCTTCGTAGAAAAAGAAAGAAAAATATAGAAACAGTGTATTGATAAATTTGTCTTTTAATTATTTTATCCTTTGAGTAGTTGAGAGAGAGAGAGAGAGAGAGAGAGAGAGAGAGAGAGAGAGAGAGAGAGAGAGAGAGAGAGAGAGAGAGAGAGAGAGAGAGAGAGATTCCTTCTATATATCCACCAATAATAACAATGTCACTGGTAAAAATAATAGTAACAATGTAATGGTAATAGTGTAACGAAGGGCCTGGTTCCGTGGTTCGTCTGCACCGACGAACAAGGCAACGGTCCTTCGTTTATACCTCTGGGAAAAAGGAGACAGTTGAGTGTCATTGAAGAAGAGGGGATACTTATCTGGTAGGTTTTGTCGAGTAGATAGGTGAAGAAATTGGGTTTTTGAGGCATTGAACAAAACAAGATTTGCTTTGCCCCAATCAGAAATTATAGAAAGATCAGAAGTTAGGCGCTCGGTGGCATCTCTCCGTGAATCACTTAGTTCCTGTTGAGTTGGACGTCTAATAAACAACGTTGAAAAAGGCAGGGTAGAATCATCAGCGTAGGAGTGGATAGGGCTTTGAGTTAGACTTACAAGATCATTAATAAATAATAGAAAGAGTGGGTGATAGGACAGAACCCTGGGGAACACCACTATTGATAGATTTAAGAGAAGAACAATGTCCGTCTACAGTAGCTGCAATAGAACGGTTTGAAAGGAAACTTAAAATGAAGGTACGGAGAGAAGAATAGAAACCGAATGAGGGTAGTTTGGAAATTAAAGATTTGTGCCAGACTCTATCAAAAGCTTTTGATATGTCAAGGGCAACATACAACAAGGGCATGTTAATAAAATGTATATAATGTATGTATATATCATTCTTATTCTTAACCTTGCTGGGGTAATGCTTTAATCTGCATGTAATTTGTCAAACGAGTAATAAATAATATAAAAAAAATTAAATCACTAACTTGACACACGGCGGTTTTTTTTACAAAGGATTACAAAGTAAACTCAAACCGCAACAGACCGATAGGTCCTTACAAGGCTGTTTGCTTTAACTACACTACACTAACTAGATAATAAGAGAAAGGATGGGAAAGTAGAAGGCTCCTCCCCACCCACCCATCCTTCCAGCCGAAGCTGGCCGGAAATGAAGTGATACCATGCAATATAGAAAAACTGCATGGAATTTGTGAGGAAAATTGTAAGCTGTAATCTATGGCTAACTACTACTAGTTTGTGGGGGTAGGTTTAGTGCTTGATAGATAGGTCATGTTATGTGTGTTTTGTAATGGTGGGAACAGTGTGAAGGTTCAAAGGTGGTGCGGCAGCCTTGCCTGGCGCTTTCTTGGGAGGCAGCAGTCAATCAGGCCCCAGCCCAGTTCGATCCACTGCGGATTGTATACTTTCCATGTAGGACGCCGTACACTTCAATGCCTCCTGCAGCAGTGACCCCTGGTACCTTAAATCCCGATGGTGGTCACTAACTGGCAGGACCCTTACTGATCCACAGCCCGTCACAGGTCGAGAGTAGTAGTGGTAACCGTTAAATCGGGGCTATCTGTGTGTCATGAGGTCTAATTGTTGTTGAGGTTGTTGTTGTTGTTGTTGTTGTTATTGAGGTTGTTCAAACTTCTTTGTCTCACGGGATCACACTCGCCCACTACATCCCTTGAACAAGACTTGCGATCCTCTGGTCAAGCCAAGGTAGGTAGAAGTAATGTTTTCGTATAGTGTCATTGGGGCCAACTATAGAAAACTAAATGAATGCAGTAGCTTTCACTAAATAGCTACAGAAGAGTACTGTATATCTCAAAGCACAGTCAATCTCCTTCCGATAGCCACAAAAGAAATCTAATGAGATATGGAATGACATTAAAACATAGCCATTGTAAAAATAAAAAAAATAAAAAATATTATATATATATAAATTTGTGTGTGTGATATGACGAAACTGGAAGTCTTTTCAAACATTGAGGGGGGGGGGATAATATATATATATATATAGTTTCGTCATATCACACACACAAATTTACCACTACGTACACATTATAATGCCATTTTGAAGCCCCACTCGAGAAGAAAACGGTCTTGAGCGCTATTCTCGACTACACAAACTAGGTGATTCAAAGCACTCTCCACTCGGTGACGTCGCACACTGCCACTCCGCCACCGCCACCCTCCAGTCATACCTCTGTCTTGTTAGCAGGCAGACGTTGTTTAGTGCGTGATACCTTAAATTCCATTACCTATATCATTCTGCAGTCCAAGGAAGGTAAGAAAAGTATTGTTAGTGTTAGTATAAGTTAGTGTGTGATGCCTTAAATTCCATTACTTATTTCATTCTGCAGTCCAAGGAAGGTAAGAAAAGTATTGGTATAGTGTTGGTAGTATAAGTGATCGTTGTTATCAATGACTATATATGCATGATAAGAAAGTGACTGCTGCGACCAATAGAAAAGTGGGTGACCAAAATACGTGTTGGCACCTGCCATGGCCGCCTCTCACGCCCTCTATAATCGTAGCGCATAACTATATTTCACACAGGGGACTTTTAATGGGTATCTGTTGTAAATCTTTTTAATGGGTATCTATTGTAAATCTTAAGTACAGCTCATGACAGTTCAAGCTACATTGTTTCGCTCATCTTGATGTTATTTATTACCAATGCTTACCTTTCCTAACATATTTATCCTAGTACATGTGGTCAATAATGGGAGTAAAGCCTTCTTTTAATCCCACAATAAACTACGCATTGGATATGTAACTGATATTTGGCCATCATTTACCACTTGATAGCATTATGTATGTGTTTTTACCTCCTGATGTTATATTTGTTAATCACTGTTGCCTGTTCTGATCGTGCATCATCCTGTAATTGGTTGATTATTAACAAGGTTATGATTATGTTTTAGCTCCTTTACATGTATTGATTATATTTCTTTACTTTCTCCTGATATATGTTCTCTTTCAAGTATACCTGAATGATGTAATATATCATAAATAATGAAACCAACTAAGATTGGCACATATTTATTCAATGTATTGTAATTTACAGCATGCTAAAAAAGATATTTTCAATTAGCAGTAACTAAGTAGGATTTCCAATGACGAAATTGCATGACAGATACAGGGACATCACAGCACGTGAGGGGTTAGAGAGGGACATCACAGCACGTGAGGGGTTAGAGAGGGACATAACAGCACGTGAGGGGTTAGAGAGGGACATAACAGCACGTGAGGGGTTAGAGAGGGACATCACAGCACGTGAGGGGTTAGAGAGGGACATAACAGCACGTGAGGGGTTAGAGAGGGACATAACAGCACGTGAGGGGTTAGAGAGGGACATCACAGCACGTGAGGGGTTAGAGAGGGACATAACAGCACGTGAGGGGTTAGAGAGGGACATCACAGCACGTGAGGGGTTAGAGAGGGACATAACAGCACGTGAGGGGTTAGAGAGGGACATCACAGCACGTGAGGGGTTAGAGAGGGACATAACAGCACGTGAGGGGTTAGAGAGGGACATAGCAGCACATGAGGGGTTAGAGAGGGACATAGCAGCACATGAGGGGTTAGAGAGGGACATAACAGCACGTGAGGGGTTAGAGAGGGACATCACAGCACATGAGGGGTTAGAGAGGGATATAACAGCACGTGAGGGGTTAGAGAGGGACATAACAGCACGTGAGGGGTTAGAGAGGGACATCACAGCACATGAGGGGTTAGAGAGGGACAACACAGCACATGAGGGGTTAGAGAGGGACATCACAGCACGTGAGGGGTTAGAGAGGGACATAACAGCACGTGAGGGGTTAGAGAGGGACATCACAGCACATGAGGGGTTAGAGAGGGACATAACAGCACGTGAGGGGTTAGAGAGGGACATAACAGCACATGAGGGGTTAGAGAGGGACATAACAGCACGTGAGGGGTTAGAGAGGGACATAACAGCACGTGAGGGGTTAGAGAGGGACATCACAGCACGTGAGGGGTTAGAGAGGGACATCACAGCACATGAGGGGTTAGAGAGGGACATAACAGCACGTGAGGGGTTAGAGAGGGACATCACAGCACGTGAGGGGTTTGGGAGGGCTCATGACGAAACTTCTTGTTCTTGTTTTAGGGCTGCGAGGATCCCTTGGGGAACACTATGAGCCCTTGATGAAACTTATTTCTTTAACTTGTAGTTTGTTTACATGCAGAAGACGCTCTTTGATCGTCGCCAACGCCACCTACATTCGTTACCCAGCAATATGGGTAACTTCTGAGGTTCCAGTTAGGGTTAAATGTATATTATAGCTTTCCTATCATGTGTATATAGTCATTGGTTGTTATGTTTCGTAAGCATTGGGGGGGGGGGTGATTCTAGAGGGGGGGGGGGCACTGAGACAACCCCCCCCTCTTATCTATAATAATATAAGCGAGAGTGTGTGTGTGTGTGTCTGTCTGTCCGCGATAGGTGCCGCCCCCTGTGGCGGAATCCCATATGTCACGGTTTTGGAATCAGGTTGACCAGGGGAAGGTTTTAAGCCCACCTATAGGATGATCCAATCACTTTTTTTTTTTTTTTTTTTAGCAGCCTATTAGCGAGAACTGAAAAAAAAAGTGGGTTGCGAGAATTGAGGAAACCTTGATGTAGGGTGATGGGTAATAGGTGAGTGAATGGGTGGGGTGATGGGTAATGGGTGTGGGGTGATGGGTGAGTGAATGGGTGGGGGGTGATGGGTGATGGGTGAGGGAATAGGTGGGGGGTGATGGGTAATGGGTGAGTGAATGGGTGTGTGGTAATGGGTGAGTGAATGGGTGTGTGGTGATGGGTAATGGGCGAGTGAATGGGTGGGGGGTGATGGGTAATGGGTGAGTGAATGGGTGGGGCGAATACATACATTTCAGGAAAGTTAGAAGGGTCTATCTGGAGAGTGTGTTTGGTGGGCCTTCGGCCCACCAAACACAGGTGGTGGGCCGAAGGTCCACCAATAGCCCTCCGCAGGAACTAGCCAAAAAGGCCGCCCGAAGGGCGGCTTTGCGGCTAGTAATAATATAAGCGAAAGTGTGTGTGTGTGTGTGTGTGTGTGTGTGCGCGCGCGTGTGTCCGCGATAGGTGCCGCCCCCCGTGCCCCAATCCCATCATAAGGCACAGTTTTGGAACCAGCTCGACCAGGGGCAACTTTTAAGCCCATTTATGAGATGATCCGATCACTTTTTTTTTTTTTTTTGTTTTTTTAGCAACCTATTAGCGAGAATTGTGAAACAAAATGTGGGTTGCGAGAATTGAGGAAACCTTGATGTAGGGTGATGGGTAATGGGTGAGTGAATGGGTGGGGTGATGGGTAATGGGTGTGTGGTGATGAGTGAGTGAATGGGTGGGGGGTGATGGGTAATGGGTGAGGGAATAGGTGGGAGGTGATGGGTAATGGGTGAGGGAATAGGTGGGAGGTGATGGGTAATGGGTGAGTGAATGGGTGTGTGGTGATGGGTAATGGGTGAGTGAATGGGTGGGGGGTGATGGGTAATGAGTGAGTGAGTGAATGGGTGGGGGGTGATGGGTAAGGCGTTAATACATACATTTCTACATCCATGATTTCAGGAAAGTTAGAAGGGGCTATCTGGAGAGTGTTTGGTGGGCCTTCGGCCCACCAAACACAGGTGGTGGGGTGGGCCAAAGGGCCCACCAATAGCCCTCCGCAGGAGCTAGCCAAAAAGTCCGCCCGGAGGGCGGCTTTGCAGCTAGTAGGAAATAAATGTACAGTTGTGCCGTGGCCACCGAGATGATAAGGCCTGGTACGTACATCGCCCGTGACGTCACACCATAAGGATACCACCCGCTCCGCTCCCCGTACAAGTTTACCTACCTAATATAATTTTTATCAGTATAAAAGATATACTGTTATCTTCGGAAATGTTTGTTCTATAATATTATTAAATAAAAAACCGTAAAACACACAACGAAAATGCCATTATGAGACTTTCAAGAAATATGCATTAACTTAAACTCTTCCATTTAATATTTTGCTCGCAAACATTTTACATGGAGAATATCAATAGAAGCGTAATTTAATTAGCTTTCCATTGATATATTTTGTTTAGTGATAAATTAATTAGCGGCATGCATAAATTAGCGTTAACTAAATATAAAAAATCATAAAATCGGGTAATTTCCTACCTAATATATGTTTATCAGTATAAAATATATACTGTTATCTTCGGAAATATTTGTTCTATAATAATATCAAATAAAAAACCGTAAAACACACTAAAGAAATGCCATTATGAGACTTTCAAGAAATATGCATGAACTTAAACTTTTCGCCATTTAATATTTTGTGAAAAAACTTTTTACATGGAGAATATCAATAGAAGCGGAATTTAATTAGATTTCCATTGATATATTTCCTTTTCTGATAAATTAATTAGAACCATGTATAAATTAGCGTTAACTAAATAAATAACCATCAATCGGGAAAAATTACCCGATTTCATGATGGTATTTAGTTATTTATTTAGTTAACGCTAATTTATGCATGCCGCTAATTCATTTCATTCATAAATTTTTTTTGTCAATTTTCCCTTTATCTTTAACTAAACCCCTCCTCTCTCTCTTCTTACGAATCACTTTAGTTCCCTGCCTTCTGAAACTCCTCCTAGTGTCGCAAATTTCCTTTACCCCGACCCCCGTGTCTAAACCCCGGTTCTCTATCTTAAAAAAGCCTGCAGTGCATCTACCTCACTTTCAAGGGATTCAGACAAGATCTGAACTCCTTTCCTCGAAAAGTGCACCCCGTCCCTGCGGTAGAGGTTGTTATGCCCGAAAAAGAGGTCCCAGCTGTCGACAAAGGCCCAACCATTGGCTTTGCAATGAAGTGCCAGCCGGCAATTCACCGCAATAGCCAAATTCCTTTTTTTATTCAACTCCTTGTTATTCATTTAAGTTTGCTTGCATTGCATGTTTATTTACTGTCTCGGAAGCAACACACTTTTCCGATTTGACGGTATTTGATACGTCTCAATGCAAAAATATTTAGGTGGTCAAAAATTTAAATGAACATCAATCAATCTTGTGACGGAGCGTCGCCTCCTTGCCATGGCGGTGAGGCAGTCTGGACGCGCAGGTCGTATTTCAACACATCCACCTGCCTCGTGTATCTACGCAGGAAGAAGTGTGGACGAGGCTTACAGTGTTTGACAGGACTACCCGTTTCGTTACCATACACACACATTTACCATTCATTACCGCTCTACGTTAACACAAAAGGTAAATATTGTGATACTAATGCACTAATTCGTTGTTTAAGGTAGTGTTTTATATTACTAAGTGTACTAGAAGGGTATACTACAACAATACCAGATGATTTAATACAGTGGTCTATACAAGCAAGGCAACCTGGTAACTTGGTCCCCCGCAAACCTTTTCCTTTCTCTAGTGCTCAGTGGAAGTTGTGTGGCAGTGGTGCGTGGTAGTGGTGTATGGTAGTGTGGTAAATGGTGCGTTGTAGTGGTGTGTGGTAGTGGACAGTGGAGTTAAGTGTGGTAGTGGTGCGTGGTAGTGGTGTATGGTAGTGTGGTAAATGGGTGCGTGGTAGTGGTGTATGGTAATGTGGTAAATGGTGCGTTGTAGTGGTGTGTGGTAGTGGACAGTGGAGTTAAGTGTGGTAGTGGTGTATGGTAGTGTGGTAAATGGGTGCGTGGTAAATGGGTGCGTGGTAGTGGTGCGTGGTAGTGGTGTGTGGCAGTGGACAGTGGGGATAAGTGTGGTAGTAGTGTGTGGTAGTGGACAGTGTGGTAGTGTGGTAGTGGTGCGTGGTAGTGAAAGTTGTCGTGCGAGTGTGCGCGTCCCTCACCTGGCCAACCCCTTGCTGTGTACTACTAACCTGTGCCCTAAAGCAAAATGTCTGCAACCTAACTGTAACTAACTAGGCTACATGCTTTAACTATCTATACCATTTATAAATAACTCTACTATTTATAACTAACTACATTACTAACAGGACCGCATCGTTTTTGAGACTTAACACCCAACTCTCAATTTCTCCCCATCCGTACCTCTATATTAGCAACCATCTATGAATTCCTAACAACCGAAATAGTCTAAAATATATCTGAATCAAGTATAGGCTCAGTTCAAAGGGGTTCTCTGGCCCCTTTGCTTTTGGCTCAGTTCTTGCGGCTGGAACGTGGCAGCGAGCCACGTTCCAGCCGGTTAACTCATTACGGTAATTACTCATTACGGGCTTGTTCTACGCAAAATGTTTGTTTCACAGACCCCCATTGATTTTGACAGCACTACTTGCATGTCAAATTTCAGCTCAATCCGACAATATTTAGTAGTTATTCACTTTTTGGCTTAAACTTGGTTCCACTCCCCTTACGCGAATGGGTCTTATGGTAAGTAGCAGCTCGCTTCGCTCGCTGCCAATTAAACGTAACCCCACCAATAACCTCCTAAATGTTCGTGTAATATTTGCTATATCGTGCCATATTTGTTGTTTTTAAGCCAGGAGGTAAGGGGTAAGGGTGGAAGGTCGCTTGGCTGTTATGCAATTATTTGTATTCCATCTATCCAGTGTGTGTGTTATCTTGGTGTGTGTATTATAGCATGGCGCAAACTTATTATTACCACAAATAACTTACGTATATTTTTCTCATCACTCAAAACATCCGATTCTTATTTTCCTCACTCACTCAAAACATCCGATTCTTATTTTCCTCATTCACTCAAAACATCCGATTCTTATTTTCCTCACTCATTCAAAACATCCGATTCTTATTTTCCTCATTCACTCAAAACATCCGATTCTTATTTTCCTCATTCACTCAAAACATCCGATTCTTATTTTCCTCATTCACTCAAAACATCCGATTCTTATTTTCCTCATTCACTCAAAACATCCGATTCTTATTTTCCTCATTCACTCAAAACATCCGATTCTTATTTTCCTCATTCACTCAAAACATCCGATTCTTATTTTCCTCACTCATTCAAAACATCCGATTCTTATTTTCCTCACTCACTCAAAACATCCGATTCTTATTTTCCTCATTCACTCAAAACATCCGATTCTTATTTTCCTCATTCACTCAAAACATCCGATTCTTATTTTCCTCACTCACTCAAAACATCCGATTCTTATTTTCCTCATCACTCAAAACATCCGATTCTTATTTTCCTCATTCACTCAAAACATCCGATTCTTATTTTCCTCATCACTCAAAACATCCGATTCTTATTTTCCTCATTCACTCAAAACATCCGATTCTTATTTTCTCACTCACTCAAAACATCCGATTCTTATTTTCCTCATTCACTCAAAACATCCGATTCTTATTTTCCTCACTCATCAAAACATCCGATTCTTATTTTCCTCACTCATTCAAAACATCCGATTCTTATTTTCCTCATCACTCAAAACATCCGATTCTTATTTTCCTCATTCACTCAAAACATCCGATTCTTATTTTCCTCACTCACTCAAAACATCCGATTCTTATTTTTCTCACTCACTCAAAACATCCGATTCTTATTTTTCTCACTCACTCAAAACATCCGATTCTTATTTTCCTCACTCACTCAAAACATCCGATTTATTTTCCTCACATCAATTCAAAACATCCGATTCTTATTTTCCTCACTCATTCAAAACATCCGATTCTTATTTTCCTCTCACTCAAAACATCCGATTCTATTTTCTCACTCATTCAAAACATCGACTTATTTTCCGTACATCATTCAAAATTCAGATTATTTATCATTCAAATATCGATTATTTTCATATCAATAACATCCGATTTTATTGTCCTATCACTCAAACATCCGATTCTTATTGGATTGCTGTCATTATAAAGAATGATTTTATATATACGTCAAAATCGATTTATTTGATAATATGGAAAAATGATAGTAAAATCGTTCTATTTTCATACCAAAAATCGATTCCAGAATCATTATAATAAGAATTTTAATATTGTACTTTAGTGTTGTAATAGAGTTAAGATTATGTGAATAATTGAAGGTGAATGGTGTATTATAGGGAATAGGGGTATTATAGGTGAGGAATATATAGGAGAATGGGGTATTATAGGAGGTGATTATTAAGGGAAGTAGGAATGGAAATAAGGTGGGTATGATATATTATATAATGGGGAAATATTGATAGTGATGGATTGATAGGGATGGGGATTATTGATAGGTGAATGGGAGGGGAATATATGATAGGTGAATGGGGATATTGATAGGTGAATGGGGATATTGATAGGTGAATGGGGATATTGATAGGTGAATGGGGAAATATATAGGTGAATGGGGATATTGATAGGTGAATGGGGATATTGATAGGTGAATGGGGATATTGATAGGTGAATGGGGAAATATATAGGTGAATGGGGATATTGATAGGTGAATGGGGATATTGATAGGTGAATGGGGATATATATAGGTGAATGGGGAAATATATAGGTGAATGGGTAAATATATAGGTGAATGGGTAAATATATAGGTGAATGGGTAAATATATAGGTGAATGGGGATATTGATAGGTGAATGGGGAGGTGAATGGGGAAATATATAGGTGAATGGGGATATTGATAGGTGAATGGGGAAATATATAGGTGAATGGAGAAATATATAGGTGAATGGGGAAATATATAGGTGAATGGGGAAATATATAGGTGAATGGGGAAATATATAGGTGAATGGGGATATTGATAGGTGAATGGGGATATTGATAGGTGAATGGGGATATTGATAGGTGAATGGGGAAATATATAGGTAAATGGAGAAATATATAGGTGAATGGGGAAATATATAGGTGAATGGGGAAATATATAGGTGAATGGGGATATTGATAGGTGAATGGGGATATTGATAGGTGAATGGGGAAATATATAGGTGAATGGAGAAATATATAGGTGAATGGGGATATTGATAGGTGAATGGGGATATTGATAGGTGAATGGGGATATTGATAGGTGAATGGGGATATTGATAGGTGAATGGGGAAATATATAGGTGAATGGGGAAATATATAGGTGAATGGGGATATTGATAGGTGAATGGGGATATTGATAGGTGAATGGGGATATTGATAGGTGAATGGGGATATTGATAGGTGAATGGGGAAATATATAGGTGAATGGAGAAATATATAGGTGAATGGGGAAATATATAGGTGAATGGGGAAATATATAGGTGAATGGGGATATTGATAGGTGAATGGGGATATTGATAGGTGAATGGGGATATTGATAGGTGAATGGGGAAATATATAGGTGAATGGAGAAATATATAGGTGAATGGGGAAATATATAGGTGAATGGGGATATTGATAGGTGAATGGGGAAATATATAGGTGAATGGGGAAATATATAGGTGAATGGGGAAATATATAGGTGAATGGGGAACCTGCGATTAGGGATTAGGTATTGTAATGATTAGAAACAAAATAGTGATTGTGAGATGCATTAGAGGTTATCACAGAAAATAGATAATCTGATAAGAAAAAAATAGTGATTGTGAGCATTAGACAAGAGAAAATAAATATAAAGTCCTTTGATTCTTACTTTTTTTTTTTTTTTTTTTTTTTTAAATTTATTTATTTATTTAAATCTATTACAGTTTGACAAAAAAAAATAAAAAAAATCTTATTCTATTTTGTTTGTCTTGAGGTCGAGACGCTTACAGCCGCCCTGCTTTTTGAACCAGTGTCTCATATCCGTATAGACCTTTGGCGTGTTGTCCTGGTGCAGCCTCTTACATAGGTCACAGAAGGCCCTCGCATTGCTAGCCGTGCCAGTCTCCACGTAATAGTGATCCTTCCACCTGTCAACATATCAGAAACTTTGATATTGATACTTTTATTTTATACTTGATAGTTTATTTGGCTTAATACAATAGTGTTCATAATAATCAATCATACAGTCATATAAGCCACGGTCCATTAAGCCAAAGCTCTTTTATGGACCTCGTGCTATGATAATTTCGTTGTCTCGTGAACTTAAGGTGGACTATTGAAATATATTGACATACTTAATAATTTTAGGTAAGAGAAGTGATGATAACAATAACCGTAATATATGTAGAATGACGCAAAATTACCCTCATTTAATTTTTGTTCCATCCCTTTCCTTTACCATCCATTTATTCATCCGTCAACAACACTATAGTCGCCACTGCACTAATGTCACCAGGCGTCATATTCATATATTATGAATCTTAGCATCATTACAGACTTTTATATGACTGTAAATACTAAATAGGCATGCATAGTTGTTTATATCATGTACCTGTCTCCAGTGGCACATAAAAGTCTGTAGTGATGCTAAAATTCGTATGTGCCACTGAAGACACGTACATAATATAAACTAATGTGCATGCCTCTTCAGTGGCACATACAAGTCTGCAGTGAGGCTAAAATTCGTAATATATGGCGCCTGGCGACATTAGTGCAGTGGCGGGAAGTGTTATTGACTGTAGAAGCACATTTCCTGATATACTTTAGTTACCCTTAAAATAATATAGATAGTAATGATAGAAAATGGTATAAGTTTAGGGTAGACTTACTTAAAGTATTCGTTGTATGCCGTATCGTTGCCGTCGAGGTATTTGAGGTAGTGTACGAGGTCAGTGACGGAAGGGAAGTCCATAACGTTGATGTAGGAGTGCGGGGGCGCCACATCAGTGTAGTTAGCCAAGCCGAACACCACGGGAACCACCTCATGTCTGCTTGTCACGCCACCACCACCACCACCGTGACATGACAGGAGACAAATACACATACAAATATATATATAGGTAGGTACAGTTTAGTTTAGTTTCATTCTTACTAGTACTACCTCTACTACTACTACTGTAACTTCTACTACTACTACTCGTCTTCTACTACTACTACTACTACTACTACTATTACTACTAACCGTACAACTTGATATCAGATTCCCTCAAGGGTAGAAAATATGATCCTTTAAAAGACTAAGTAACATTTTTATAGCTAAATAAGACTACTACTTCTACTACCACTGGTACTACTTATACTACTACTACTACTTTTACTACTTTTACTGCCACTACTTCTACTGCCACTACTACTACTACTACTACTACTACAACTACAACTACTACAGCAACAACTACTACTACTACTTATACTACTAACAACAAAATACCTGAGAACAGTGAAGAATTTTTCCGTGACGTAATCCTTGCAGAGGGAATTTTCGAAGGAGAGATAAAATTTATACTGTTGTCCCAGCATGTCGTAACACTTCTTTGCGTCTTCTCTTGGACAGCTAAGTTTACCACATTTGCCATACACGTCTACCTATAGGAGAGACAGGTGCAAAATCAAGCAAATAGGAAATAGTGCAATAACAAAGGCAGGTACAAAATTATCATTAGTGTGTATAAACAAGCTATTTATTTAACCTCACCTGTCCTGTTCTATATATATTAAGCGATACAAAAATTGAATATTGATATCATGAATGCGATTTGACTTTTTATATGGTAAAGTAGAGGATGTTTCTTTACCATCATATAATTTTAGTGATATTTCGAACACACACACACACACACGCACACGCACACGCACACACACCTGTATAAATCTCTGCATTCCTTCACAATCTTTTCTCTGCGGGAGCAAGTGTGGCAATTTGAGACGAACCACGCAGCCATTTTAGTCTTCCCTCTCGCGTAGTTCCTTCCCACTCCTCCCACTCCGGTGAGAGGGCGAGGTTTAGAGGAGGAATAGGAGGAGGAGGGAGGAGGAATAGGAGGAGGAATAGGAGGAGGAGGAGAGGAGGAGGAGGAGGGGAGGGGGGAAAAGGAAGGACTCTGCCGTACCTAAAATCAGCGGGGGAAAAAATAGTTAGTTTTTTATCAGTTCGTATAGAGTAACATAAAAGTAATTCGTTCCTTGATTATCACCTATTGAGTATCAGTGTGTGTGTGCATAGGGTCGACATTACCTTAGCTGCACATCGGAGTCCAGCCTGTACGTCATAGTCCAGTTAAAGAGTCCGTTGTAGAGTCCGGGGTCCTGGTAGATATAGGATGCGGACTCTGCCTCCCAGAAGACCCAGCGTTGATGAGGCGACCTGAAGGAGGCGGTGACGAAGGAGTGATCAGAAGGGAAGAGGATCAAGGATGGGGATGAAATAATAAGAAAAAGGATATAGAACGTGGATTGATGAGTAACATAGTGGATAAGGGGCCATTCAAAAATTACGTAGCGCTTTTTTTGGTACATTTTTACCCCCCTCCCTAGTAGGAGTTTTCCCTAAGTTTCCAGGAACTCCTAGTAATTTACCCCCTAGTAGGCTTTCATTCTTTTAAATACAATAAGGCTTATAAGGCAGCTTATAAGCTCTATAATGGAGAGGCTTATGAACAGGTGTGGAGAATTACCTGGAGGAAGGCAGATCGTCTTGTCTCAGAGATCGGAAGTGGAAGATGATAGCGTCGTAGTGAGTGACGGGCAGCACGTATCGCTTGATCTTGAGTCTGCATGTGTCCACCTCACACCCGGCGGCCTGGAAGGGCTGGCGTCCCTCTCCAAAGTTCATTGTTTTGGACCCGTAACCCTGAAGGAGGCGACGACGGTGGTGTGATCAATGATTTAAGATACTTTGCGATGATTTGCAGTGTGGTAAGAGTTAAATTGGTGGTTGTAAGCCTCGTTTTTATTCCTATAGTAAGAAAACCTTACAAAATTTGAGACCTAAATATAACAGTTATGCATCTTAACTACTTTAATAATTATCATGAACATAGAAATAAAAACGGTGTCCTTTTTCAGTATAGCAATTTTTTTTACGTTAGAGCCTATAGCGTATGTAGGCTTTTTCCTTTAAGGCCTTACATAGAGGGACATAAGGGCGATTTTACTCACGAAAGTCCAAACGAGTATAGTCTTTAGTGCTTGCTTTATTTGTTTGCCCTTCCAAGCATTGTCCTTCGCTGCATTGCCCTTCCTTTGGCCTTGCCTTGCCCTTGGACGCCCATATGGTAGCCAGGGGCGTGCTTATGGGCGTGGGGGGCGTGGTGGGGGGCTCCGTCAGTGCTAAACCATCAGGATCATAACCCGACGCCGACTCATTGAACTTGACGCCGTTTTCTATCTTGGGTAACCTGTAAGGAAAAGAACACACTATACATACAACACTATACATAATACATATACATAATACACTATAAATACACTATACAGGAAAAGGATGCATACGTTTATTTTTTAGATCCACTCATTCAATTTCATCCTCAAACATTCACTTTATTCCCCTCATCTCCTCCTCCTCCTCTTCCTCCTTCAGCTTCCTCTTCCTCACACTATTTCTTCTTCGGTGGTCTATATGGAAGAAGAGGAAGAAGAGTGAGTACAAATAGGAAGATGGATGAATAGGTACCTTACTTTTTAGGGAGTTTGCCTTAAGAACCACTCATGAAATTTCATCCTAAAGCCCTTCTGTATTTTTTCTTCGCTTGTCTAACTAAAAGGAAGAAGAAAAAGAGGAGTGAGTAAGAAAAGGAAGATGGATGCATACCTATTTTTTTGAGAGTTTTCCCTTAAGAGCAAGCATTAAATTTCACCCTCAAAGACTTTATTCCTCCTCCTCCTCCTCCTCCTCCTCCTCCTCCTCCTCCAGCAGTAAGACCCACCTGAAGGCACCGTCGCTGAGTGTGGTCGAGGCAAACACATCCTCTTGACGCTGCTCGAAGAAGATCAGGAGACACGCGAACACCACCAGACTTGCGTAGAACAACTGCAAGAGCGAAAAAAAATTAGAATATAACATCTGTAGGAGTAAAAAAAACCTAATATAACACCTGTAAGAGTGAACCAAAAGTGTATAATGTAAAGTAACGTGTGCGATTCTATTAAAGTGATAAAAAAAGGTCTCGTATACCTGATAAAAATATGAAGAAGTATAAATCAAAACAGTCACATGGAAATACGGGGAAAAAAATCGATATCGGTCCAAATAAGTTCCTGTCGCTAGCATAAACAGTATGCTATAAAGTAACGGTAAAGGAGGCATAACTGTCGTCTGTTAATGAGGTCGTTACGTCCAACAGGTGACAGCTTACCTGGCGACTAACGGGACTTGCAACAGGAGCAAACCACACAGTCATCCGTTTTTTTATCTCTCATTTTTCTTTCATAAATCTTCTTCATCTGAGATCCTTGACCCTTCCTATCCTACCTGTTTATCTATTCTTTACCTGTTTATTTCTTATTTTATTATCTATTCCTTATCTATTTATAACCTTACCAGTTTTTTTTAATCCTAATCAGTATACGTATGTTACTAATGTTTCTATGTTGCTTTGTTTACCTCACTTGTTGTTATCTTCTACTCACTATCTGTTATTGTTGTTGTTATGGTTGTTATTGTTGTTATTGTTGTTAGTGTTGTTGTTGTTATTGTTGGTGTTATTGTTGGTGTTGTTGTTGTTATGGTTGTTATTGTTGTTATGGTTGTTGTTATTGTTGTTATGGTTGTTGTTGTTGTTATTGTTGTTATTGTTGTTGTTATTGTTCTTGTTGTTATGGTTGTTATGGTTGTTGTGTTTGTTATTGTTGTATGTTGTTATGGTTGTTATGGTTGTTGTGGTTGTTGTTGTTGTTGTTATTGTTGTTGTTGTTGTTGTTATTATTGTTGTTGTTGTTATTGTTATTATTGTTGATTTCCTTCTCCTCCTTTTTTAACCCATCCTTTTCAGTATAGTTATGTTCCTATTATTTGCATGTTTTTGTACCCTATTTCTTGTTATCATTCATTGTTATTGTTATCTGTTATTGTTATTATTGGTGTTATTGGTACTTCTCTTCCTCCTCCTTTTTCAACCCAACCTCTTCAGACTTCAGTATACTAAGGTTACTTTTGTTTTTATTATTATTTTACCTCACTTCTTATCATAATTTTCTATTGTTATCTGTTGTTGTTGTTATTGTTGTTGTTGTTATTGTTGTTGTTGATATTCCTTTTCCTTTTTTAACGCAACCTCTTCAGACTTCAATATACTATGTAAGGTTACTATTGTTTTTATTATTCTTTTACCTCACTTCTTATCATTAATTTTCTATTGTTATCTGTTGTTGTTGTTGTTGTTGTTGTTGTTGTTGTTATTGTTGTTGTTGATATTCCTTCTCCATTTTTAACCCAACTTCTTCAGACTTCACTTCTTATCATTAATTTCTATTTATATTATTGGTCCTCCTCCTCCTCCTGCGAGATAAAAGGCTACAAAACAACTCACCGGTAACCTGGTCGCGCCCTTCATCATGACTACTGACGAAGGCGTTGTAGGAGGAAGGGAAGCACAAGGTTGCGATGAGCGGGAAGACAAAATAAGGAAACTCTTCTATTTCCTTTCCTTATAATTTTTTCTCTTAACTTTTTCTCATGTGTCTGACTGCCTTACTTCCTCCTCTCTCTTCTCCTCTTCCTCTTCCTCTTCTTACTCTTCCTCCTTCTCTTACTCTTCTTTCTTCTTCTTTCTCTTCCTCTTGTCCCTCTTCCTCCTTCTCCTCTTCCTCTTCTTACTCTTCCTCCTTCTCTTACTCCTCTTCTTCTTCTTCCTCTTCCTCTTGTCCCTCTTCCTCCTTCTCCTCTTCCTCTTCTTACTCTTCCTCCTTCTCTTACTCCTCTTCTTCTTCTTCCTCTTCCTCTTGTCCCTCTTCCTCCTTCTCCTCTTCCTCTTCTTCTACCTCCTCCTCCTCTTCTCACCTGTTAAGGAAGACAATAGCCCCATTATGAATACCAATAAGGTGGGAATTCCTATCACGTATACACACAGTAAACAACCTTATATCCTGCTGGCATTACCGTCCTGCCCCTAATCCCCCTCCCCCTCCCCCCTACCCCCTCCCCTCTTCCTCTCTCCCCCTCCCGCCCACCTTACCGTTAACTGTACCTGTGGGCGTGGTGGGGTTGTAGTAGGAGTGTGGTGGGGGTTGTGGTGGGGGTAGGTCACTTCTTTAATTCCCCACTACCGCCACCACCACCTCGGTTCCCTGATGATGATGATTGAGGAGTAAAACAAGCAACTATAGTGTCATGATTTTTCCTTCCTGTTGATGGCTGGAACAATGGTGTGTGTGTGTGTGTGTGTGTGTGTGTGTGTGTGTGTGTGCGTGTGCTGTGTGTGTGTTCCGTTCGTTCGTTCACCTTAGCACGTCATCCATAACGTTCCTTTGTGACATGAGACAAACAGAATCGTCCACTAGAAAATAAACAAACCATCAATGGAACACTCGTCGACGCCCCCGTATTCTCACATCACAGTATTAATGGAACACTCGTCGACGCCACCTTATTCTGTCACCGTATTAATGGAACACTCGTCGCCGTATTCTCACATCACAGTTATAAGGTATTTTTCACACGCCTGTTTTCCTTTTTCCTAGTTTTTTCTTTGTTTTTCCTTGTTTTCTTTGTTTTCTTCCCTTATTTCCTTGTTTTTATTTGTTTTCTAACCTTATTTCCTTGTTTTTCCTAGTTTTCTTCCCTTTTTTCCTTGTTTCTATTTGTTTTCTTCCCTTATTTCCTTGTTTTTCCTTGTTTTGAGCGCTTCTTAATTAATGAATACACTGTCTTGTCACTATATCAAAGATGAGAATACAAATTAATAAACTTAATAATAGTGTATAGTAGATTAATATGTATGTTTCTGCTACACACACACACACACACACACATCTTCCTCGCGCGCAGTACACGCTCATACTATATACCACCATACACCACGCTCAAACATCACCAGTGTTGCCAACTTATCACTCGTTAAATACAGAGAAACCCAGATAGGTAGCCAAAAAAGCCCAGATTCCTTGAAAAAACCCTGATTCCTTGATAAAAAAAACCCAGATTAAAAAAATGCGCGTGAGAAGCCCAGATAGGCAGCCAAAAAAAAAATCCGGAAAAACCCATTAAAATACCGTGAGAAGCCGATAGACAAAAAACCCAGATCTGATAAAAAACCCAGATTAAAAAAATACGCGTGAGAAGCCCAGATAGGCAGCCAAAAAAAACCAGATTCCGTGATAAAAAACACAGATTAAAAAAATACGCGTGAGAAGTCTGTTCTTCGCGTAAAAATTGTCTTGAATGCATCATGTTGCCTTGTTTAGGATAACTTGCGGGCTTTTCGTTACTTTTATTTCCCTTTGGCCAGTCCTTTCTGATGTAAAAAAAAAAAAAAAAAAAAAAAATCTGTCTAATTATCGTTTCTCCACTACCCGTTATCAAAATTATCTTATTTAATTTACTGAGATATTCAAGCGTCTTTTTTTCTGATAATTGTTTAATCAAATCACTTATTTTGTTCCTATGGGGGGCTGTGTCCTTCTATGGGGGCTGTGTCTTCTATGGGGGGCTGTGTCTCTATGGGGGGCTGTGTCCTCTATGGGGGGCTGTGTCCTCTATGGGGGGTGTGTCCTCTATGGGGGGCTTGTGTCCTCTATGGGGGGCTGTGTCCTCTATGGGGGGCTGTGTCCTCTATGGGGGGCTGTGTCCTCTATGGGGGGCTGTGTCCTCTATGGGGGGCTGTGTCCTCTATGGGGGCTGTGTCCTCTATGGGGGGCTGTGTCCTCTATGGGGGGCTGTGTCCTCTATGGGGGGCTGTGTCCTCTATGGGGGCTGTGTCCTCTATGGGGGGCTGTGTCCTCTATGGGGGGCTGTGTCCTCTATGGGGGCTGTGTCCTCTATGGGGGGCTGGTTCTCTATGGGGGGCTGGTTCCTCTATGGGGGGCTGGTTCCTCTATGGGGGGCTGTGTCCTCTATGGGGGGCTGTGTCCTCTATGGGGGGCTGTGTCCTCTATGGGGGGCTGTGTCCTCTATGGGGGGCTTGTGTCCTCTATGGGGGGCTGTGTCCTCTATGGGGGGTCCTCTGGGTTGTCCTCTATGGGGGGCTGTGTCCTCTATGGGGGGTCTGGTTCCTCTATGGGGGGCTGTTCCTCTATGGGGGTTGTGTCCTCTATGGGGGCTGGTTCCTCTATGGGGGGCTGTGTCCTCTATGGGGGGTTGTGTCCTCTATGGGGGCTGTGTCCTCTATGGGGGGCTGTGTCCTCTATGGGGGGTTGTGTCCTCTATGGGGGGTTGTGTCCTCTATGGGGGGTTGTGTCCTCTATGGGGGGCTGTGTCCTCTATGGGGGGCTGTGTCCTCTATGGGGGTTGTGTCCTCTATGGGGGGCTGTTTCCTCTAAATAAAGTAGGGGGGAGGGGGTACACATGGAAACGAAAATTATAGTACTTATGCTTGTATATGTGTGTTTATGTAAGTGTGTGTGTATGTGTTGATGTATGTGTATGTATCCTTATGTGCATGTATGTGTGAAGCAACAGGAACTACCACGTGTAGGTCTCGCGGCCTCTTGTAGCTTCCTTATTTTCTTATGTTCTTATGTATGTTCACACGGCGATGACGCAAACACACCCAACGTTAGTTGTGTCTGTCCCTGTGTGCATTGCTTATCCGCTAAGTCTGCTAAGATAAGTGGCTCTTAATCCACAGGCACACACAAAACACTGACTATGCATTCACAAGAATGCAAGCAGCAGCAGAACAACACCATTATGTCCATGTCAACATTATCAAAGAGGTGGTGTCTGTCCGAGCAACACAATAACAGCTGTGTTGCTGAGAGAGGCAGACACACGTACATACACCTCCAGCAGGAATGCAGGCTGATAACCAGGGTTGTTGATTTTTTTAATTAAAAAAAAAAAAAATCGGATTTATTTGATTTAAATCGATTTTTTTTAATATTAATTTGCTGTTCTACATGAAATCTAACTACTACAGGATATTGTTTAGCATATTTATAACTAAAAAGAGATAGAATAAGTGAATTAAAACTGCATATAACATGAATATAACCTATAATGCATATAACAGTACATACACTCAAAACTGCGGCACCGCCTCGGTACAGAGAAGGCAGCAAAACTTGTGTTCCTTTTAAAGTCCATGAATGAACACACTCCTCCTCATGATGATGATGATGCTTAAATTCTTTGTTGGGTCTAACCAATTAAATCAAAGTGGAATTTGTTTATTATATGCAGTTACAAGATACTTTCTTTTAGCTAACTCTGGATAATAAACATTATGAAAAAGGAATTTGTACTATTATGGGTAATTTTAAATTTATCTATTTTTTCTTTCTTCTAATGCTAATTCCACTATACACTATAGTGACTATACATTGATTTAAATAAAAAAATTATATAATTTTTGTTGTAGTAAAAATTACTTTGTCGGTTGAACAAGAGAATAATATTTTTTTGTTTGGTAATCATAATGCATTTAACACTTAACACTTGAGGCCCTGAACGTTATTGTCATTATAATTTGGCTGCCATTAGACTATGTTTAGTGAATGTAAGCAATGTTTTATAGATTTGACTTGTTTAGTATCCTTGTTGACTAACTAATTTGGTATATTCAGTTACTTTTTGTGATTTTATGGCTCGACAACATAAAAAAATTTTATAGCAGAGGCAAGATCTGGGCGCGAAGGGGTTAAACTTTGGTTAATATCACTTTGGCTTTTTATAAACAAAAGTAACATGCACATTCAACTTTTGGTTATAGTATTGTGACTTTTTGTACAGTACAACAAAAATATATATATAATTGAGGAAAAATATTTATGCTTAGAAAACAGCCACATGGCAATATGCTATCTAAAAGTGCCATAGTGGATTCCCCCGCACCACACATTTAGTCTCATTATGATATAATTATACTACAATAATACAATTGGTGTTCATAAAGCCCATTTGCTTTATTTTACTTCTTAGCCCCTCTCGTTTTCAAATAATGATAAGGTTATGATTTAAATCAGTGATTTAAATTTTATTTTGTATTTAAATCATGATTTAAATCAGTGATTAAAATCAACTTTATTTAAATCAAATAACCCTGATACATATATGTTTCATCATACACATACTACATATAATATATCCAGTGCCATAACAGTACTGCAAAGGGTCACATCTACAATTTGAGGATGGCATGTAACTACTTGCCTTGTATTTTACTGCAGTAGAACCATTGTTTCTATATTTTTATTGCCTGTCATTTCTTTCCATAACAGTTGATACATTTCTTACTATAATTTTTTTTATGAAATCGATTAGATATACCGGTAAATATGCAGTTTCGACCCATTCTCCCAATCACCATCTTCTTTTACCCTCTAGACAACAAGCTTGGGGGTCTGGTCGGAAACCAGTTTTTTTGGAGGGAAGGCAAATATAACTGATTAATGTCCCTCCCTCCCCCTAGACCAGGGGTTCACAACGGTTTTGCACTCGTGACCCCTTGCCCAAAATCTGTAAACCCACATGACCCCGGCTATCAGCAGCTTGATTTACATGTTTTGTTCTTTGTGAAGGAAAGGGAAATAAACATGTACAAAAAATTGATTCATGAATTCTGTAATTATTTATCACCAAACTTAATTACAGCAAGCTTAATTACAGCTAAGTAATTACAGCAGGGGTTCAACTTTGGCATAAAAAAGTAAATAGATAAATATATAATTTTCTCCAACCTAATTATTTGAGAACGAATAATATAAACGAACACAATAAATCCTTCAATAATCTCAACCTACACAGTTGTCAACAGCAAGCCCACCCAGCTGGTGGGATGATTGGGGTTGCATCTGAGCAGCAAGTGTTGACATTGGTGGCCGAGTGTTTGTCAGAGCCAATCTCATTCATCCCGGACATCCTGTTCCTATTCTTCGTTTTAATGTTGACAAGAGTTGAAAATCCTGCCTCACACAGGTAGGTGGAAGCAAATGGAAGAAGGACACGTAAGGCGATCACGCTGACTTTGGAGTATGAGTGATGCATAGCGCACCAGAACTGAGTCACCGAGTTCTCCTTGAACAGATAACGAGGCGGAGAGTCGTTCCGTAGATCCAGAAATTCATCTTGGATTTCATCTGGAATGCTGGATACATCAAGTGCAGGAGAAAAAGGGTTCCCCACCAGGGTCTCCTCTTCTTCTGCTAGCTGAGGGAAGTATCGCTCCAATTCCTTTTCTCGACACTCCAGGTATTCAGTAATCTCATCCTTCAGGAACTGATCGAGTTGGGCCTCAGACTCATCCATCACTCCACAAAGATTTTCAAACATAGCGATGTTTCCAAGATTGATTTTCCGACGCCAGTTCTGCTGTTTGAAAACGAAGGCCCGTAGATTGTCTTGAAAAATGAGAACATGTGTTTCCCTTCCCTGAAGTTTCAAATTTAGCTTGTTCAATTGGTCGCAAATGTCCGCAAGGTACGCAACCCTTTTAGTCCAGGCTTCATCATCGCAGTGACCCACAAGATCTGTCTTTGCTTGAACTTAGAGAAAGAAATAACTTGGAGCCAGAAATATCTTTATTTCATCTTTCATCTCGAAGACACGATTAACAGCGTTCCCTTTCGATAACCAACGTACTGCCATGTAGAAGAGAAGGACTTCGTGGTCAGCATTCATGTCTTTGCATAATTCTTTGAATAGGCGAGTGTTGAGTGGTGCAGTCTTCACATAATTCACAATTTTGATCACAGAATCAAGCACGTCCTGCAGAGAGGCATGCAGGAAGGGTCTTACTAGCGAGAGCATATCGGTGGATCATGCAGTGGATGCCATTGGCTTGACATGGGGTGCCAGTCTCTTCACCCGCTTCAAGCTGGAAGGGCGTAGATTTAGAAAGGAAATAGGGAAAAACTGGTTCACAAATAGGGTGGTGAATGAATGGAATGGTCTCAGTAGACTGGTAGTTAGTGCGGAGTCATTAGGGAGCCTTAAAGAGGGGCTGGATAGGTTCATGGATGGGGATGAAAGGTGGATGTAGGTAGTGTTAGGTGACAGGAACTACCACGTGTAGGCCTCGCGGCCTCCTGTAGCTTCTTTATTTTCTTATGTTCTTATGTATGGTGATAATTTTTCAACACTCCTGTCGTTATGTGAGGTGAGAATCTAACGTGTTATCGCGTTTAAAGAGACGAGTTGCATGTTATCAGTGGTTACAGAGAGACAACAGCCGGTGAAGTGGGGGAGGGCAGAGATTACGGTAACATGATAACTCAGGTTCTCACAATGTCAGTATATTTCAAACCCTCAGTCGACCTCGAGCTACTGACACTGTTCTTTGTCTAGCATTCTACTAACCACTACTTACTACCAATTTACTTACCTACTAACTACCCACCTTTACTTACTACCAACTTACTTACCCACCTATCCTACTTTCCTATTTATTTACCTACCTACCTACCTACCTACCTACCTACCTACCTACCTACCTACCTACCTACCTACCTACCTACCTACCTACCTACCTACCTACCTACCTACTTACTTACTTACTTACTTACTACCTCTCTTGCTACTCTTACTTACGCTTCCTGCTAATAAGTGATTCAGGAAAACGTAAAAGAGTGGGAAGATTTATTGAAGATTATATTTGACGAAAAGAAGAAAAAGATTTGTGGAGCTTAGTTAATTGGTGTGGTATAAATAGAAGGTGAGATTATGTGTTAGTGTGTTTATATTTAGTGTTTGGTGTGTTTTTAGTGTGTTTTTAGTGTGTTTAGTGTGTGTTTAGTGTGTTTTTAGTGTGTTTGTTTTTAGTGTGTTTTTAGTGTGTTTGTTTTTAGTGTGTTTTTAGTGTGTTTTTAGTGTGTTTTTTAGTGTGTTTAGTGTGTTTTGTTTAGGTTTTAATGGTGCTTAGTTAATTGGTTTGGTAATTCGCAGGTAATATTTTTTTAGGTACTTAGGTGTTTAGACGTGAAATGTAAATAGTAAAAAGTGAATTAGTGTTAATGTGTGTGTATAAAAATAACAGAAAAAGAAAATATGAAAAGCCACAATAAGATCGAAGTTATTACCAGATAAAAAACAAAACTTGGTGAAGAAAGTGATTATCTGACCAGAAAAGATAAATTTCCTCACACACTTCAGCACCTCATCACCTACTCACCTTTCCAGACCCTCACCACCACCCGCACCACCACCACCATGACCTATAATGGAACACTCGAGGGTCATAACAACGAGATTTTCGCTACTACAGCCTCGCTCGACGGCGGACTTCCCAGCGACGACCCCAGCCCGGAGGAGTTCAAAGCCATTCAGAAGAAGGATCGTATGAGGATGGGCCTGGCTATCGGAGGCTGTGTGTTGTCTATTGCCATCATCGTCGCCGGCTTTGCGTTGGGAGCGGTGGCGAAGGAAAACAAAGGAGGTGGTGAGGTAAGTGGAACAAGGAGGATGTATTAAAGAGGAGGAGAAGGAAGGAAGAGGAAGACATGTACGGTGTATTTAAGGAGGAAAAGGAGGAGGAGGTAGTGGAAGACAAGTAGGATGTATTTAAGGAGGAGGAGGAGGAGGAGGTAGTGGAAGACAAGTAGGGTGTATTTAAGGAGGAGGAGGTAGTGGAAGACAAAGAGGATGTTTTAAGGAGGAGGAAGAGGAGGAAAAGGAGGTAGTGGAAGACAAGGAGGAAGTATTAAGGAGGAGGAGGAGAAGGAGGAAGTAGAGTTCAAGATATTATAATTATGTGTGTTTAGCGTTTTCTCCCGCTAAAAATAACTTGGGGAATATTTTCTTTGTATAGTGTGTCTGTTTACCTGTTAACCGTTGCCTCGAGGTAGAAATAGTAGTAATATGTGTAATACTAGTAATAGTAGTAGATTATACGTGTACATTTTCAGTTCTACAAGACAAATTATTTACCTGGTTCTTAATTACCACCACCACCACTAATAATCCACACCACCTTTACCACTACTAATCCACCACCACCACCACCTCACCACACTACCACCACAACTCACTACTACTTGACCACCTCACCACTACCTACTACCACCACCACGACCACCACCCACCACTACCACCTTCACCACCACCTTCACCACCACCACCATCACTACCACCTTCACCACTACACCTTCACCACCACCTTCACCACTACCACTACTAATCCACCACTACCACCACACACCACCACCACCACTACTACCACCTTCACCACTACCACCTTCACCACTACCACCTTCACCACTACCACCTATCCACCACTACACACCACTACCACCACCACCACCTCACCACTCACTACCACTACACACTCCACCCACCACCTTCACCACTACCACTACTAATCCACCACCACCACCACACACCACCACCACCACTACCACCTTCACCTTCACCACCATCACTACCACCTTTGATAATCCACCTTCACCCACTACTACAGGTACTACTACCACCTTTAATAAGCCACCTTCACCCACTACTACAGGTACTACTATCCACTACTACCACCACCTTTAATATTCCACCTTACACCTTATCCACCTTATCCACTACTACTACCACCTTTAATATTCCACCTTACCCCCCTTCACCCACTCCTACAGGTAGCCTCCACATTCCGCCTCCCTACCGCCCTGCGCCCTACAGAGTACCAAATAAGGCTCCAGCCCTTCCTTAACGGCAACTACAGCATCGCGGGGCACGTGCAGGTGGAGCTACAGGTGCTACAGCCCACCCGGAACATCACGATACACCTGGCGGACATCATCACCCATAATGACACTGTACAGGTGGGTGGTGATTGGGGATTGGGTGAGGATTGGGTGATTGGTTGGGTGGTGATTGGGTGGTGGTTGGGTGGTAGTTAAGTGATTGGGTGGTGATTGGGTGAAGATTGGGGGATTGGTTGGGTGGTGATTGGGGATTGGGTGAGGATTGGGTGATTGGTTGGGTGGTGATTGGGTGGTGGTTGGGTGGTAGTTAAGTGATTGGGTGGTGATTGGGTGAAGATTGGGGGATTGGTTGGGTGGTGATTGGGTGAGGATTGGGGGATTGGTTGGGTGGTGATTGGGTGGTGATTGGGGGATTGGTTGGGTGGTGATTGGGTGGTGGTTGGGTGGTAGTTAAGTGATTGGGTGAGGATTGGGGGATTGGTTGGGTGGTGATTGAGTGATTGGGTGAGGATTGGGTGGTGGTTAGGTGGTGATTGGGTGGTGTTTGGATGGTAGTTAAGTGATTGGGTGGTGATTGGAGAAGGATTGTGATGATGCTATTGTTTATATCATCCTTTTATTAAATTTTTCCACATACTTTTCTCTGTATAATATGATCATTATTTGTTTTGATTTTGTATAAGACGTTTTTTCATCTTTATTTTTAGTATCAACAACCACAGGACGCCCAACACCCAACACCACTGTAACACCTCCTACTACTCCTCCACAGGCCCCTCAACACCCACCACCACTATAACACCCCCTACTACTCCTCCACAGGCCCCTCAACACCCACCACCACTATAACACCCCTACTACTCCTCCACAGGCCCCTCAACACCCACCACCACTATAACACCCCCTACTACTCCTCCACAGGTCCCCAACACCCACCACTAATCTAACTCATTTAACAACTGTCTCCTTCTTCTTGATATGTGATTTTATTGTCTTTTTATTTTCATTTGCATTTTCCGTACTTTCCTCTTTCATTTTCCCTTCTTTATTTTTTCACTATTTTATTTATTGATATGTGATTTTAATTTTGATTCATTTTCATTTTTACCTTCCTTCTTCAGATACTTTCCTATAAACCGAAGGAGGCGCTGACGGAGGAGGAGGAAGAGGAGGAGGGGGAGGGGGAGGAGGTCACGGTCACCAGGCACGAGTATGACCTTGAGAAGCAGTGGTACGTGGCTCACCTGGCCGAGGAGCTACAGGTGGGGCAGAGGGTCGTGCTCGCCATGGCCTTCACGGGACTACTCAACGACAAGATGAAGGGCTTCTATCGCTCCTCCTACGACACGCCGGAAGGAGATACTGTGTGAGTGACTGCCTCCTCCTCCTCCTTCTGCTCCTCCTTCTCCTTCTGCTTATCTACTCCTTCTTCTTCTCTTCTTCCTCCTCCTCCTCCTCCTCCTCCTCCTCCTCTCCTTCTGCTCCTCCTTCTCCTTCTGCTTATCTACTCCTCCTTCTTCTCTTCTTCTTCCTCCGCCTCCTCCTTTTCTTCTTCCTTCTGCTTCTCTTCTTCTTCTTCTTCTTCTCTCCTCCCTTTCCTCCTTCTCTTCTCCTTCTCCTCCTCCTCCTCCTCCTCTTCCTCCTCTTCTTCCTCTTCCTCCTCCTCCTCCTCCTCTTCCTCCTTTTCCAAATTTGTCTGTCTCATAATAACGTGACTTTTTACTTATCCTCATGCAGTTTTTTAGATTTTTCTTGATCTATATATGGGTAGTTTTTGTATTTGTATTAATTTTTGTATAATTATATATATACTTGTTTATTCGTTATATTTGTTCTGAATTTGCGTAATCTTTTGTATGCGGCTATGGTTATTGTGTGTGTCTATATGAGTAACTAACTGTGTGTGTATATATATGAGTAACTAACTGTGTGTGTGTCTATATGAGTAACTAACTGTGTGTGTGTCTATATGAGTAACTAACTGTGTGTGTGTCTATATAAGTAACTAACTGTGTGTGTGTCTATATGAGTAACTAACTGTGTGTGTGTCTATATAAGTAACTAACTGTGTGTGTGTCTATATGAGTAACTAACTGTGTGTGTGTATATATGAGTAACTAACTGTGTGTGTGTCTATATGAGTAACTAACTGTGTGTGTGTCTATATGAGTTACTAACTGTGTGTGTATATACGAGTAACTAACTGTGTGTGTATATATATGAGTAACTAACTGTGTGTGTGTCTATATGAGTAACTAACTGTGTGTGTTGTGTTCAGGAGGCTCGCCGCGACCTTCTTATCGCCTATCAACGCCCGCCGCGTCTTTCCCTGCCTGGACGAGCCCGCGATGAAGGCGAGGTTCAAGATGTCGCTGGCCAGGCAGGACAACATGACGGCGCTGGCCAACATGCCACTACTGGGATCCGAACCCGTGTAAGTGTGAGGGGAGGGAAATTTTTGCCTTGCTGATATGTGTGTGGTTTTATTTTCTATGCTTCATTTATTTCCTATTCCGTATTCATTGTTCTTCATTTTCCTGTTCTTATTGGTTATTCATTATTTCTTTAGCGTTGCTACTTCTTTCCTCTTTTTTCCTTACTTATGTGTTGTGTATTTTTGTATGTGATTTTGTTTTTATTTATTTGATTTCATTTTATTTCTTATTTCCTGTTCCTTTTTTCCCTTTTTCCTTCATTTTTCACTTATTTGTTGATAATTTCTGTCATCTGTTTTGTATTTTTCATTTATTTGCATTTAATTTTTCTTACTTTCCTGTTTCCTTTTTCCTTTTTCCTTCATTATTTTTCATTTATTTATTGATATGTGATTTTATTTCCTATTTATTTGTATTTTTATATTTATTTTCCTTACTTTCCTCTTATTTTCCTTTTTTCCTTCTTTATTTTTCAATTATTTATATGAGTTTGATTTTCTATTATTTTCATTTTTATTTTCTATTTTCTTGACTTTCCTGTTTTCTTTTTTCCTTCTATATTTTACACTTATTTGTTAATGTCATTTTATTTACTATTCATTATCATCTTTATTTCTTATTCATTCCTTATTCTGATTTTTCTAACTCTTTATTTAATTTTATTACCTCCGCCAACGAAGTTGGAGGGGTTATGTTTTCACCCCGATCTGTCTGTCTGTCTGTCTGTCTGTCTGTCTGTCTGTCTGTTAGTGTACAGGATTTCTCGAAAAGTTACCAATAGATTTGGACCAAACTCAGTATACCAAGTCTATTTGGTATCAAGAAAGAACTGATTTAATTTTGGATGAAATCTATTGACAACTGTTGCCATGGCAACCAATTGATGAAATATTCGGGCGGAGGTATGCGCTCTACTGAGTGCCCCCCCCTAGTTTTTTCTGTTTTTCATGTGTGTAAATTTAATACAGTTTAGCTTTTTATTTACAATGTGTTGCGTCTCTCTCTCTCTCTCTCTCTCTCTCTCTCTCTCTCTCTCTCTCTCTCTCTCTCTCTCTCTCTCTCTCTCTCTCTCTCTCTCTCTCTCTCTCTCTCTCTCTCTCTCTCTCTCTCTCTCTCTCTCTCTCTCTCTCTCTTTTTACCATTTACGTAATTTGTATCTATAATGCCCTTTACATTTATCTTTCTTAACGTTTATATCATTCTAGTTGCCATCACTTGTACACATTTTTCCCTACGTGACTGTGTGCATGCCTCGTTTATGCTTCCATTATACATGTTTACTACACACTCTAAACAATTTACTCCTACACGGGTTGAGAAAATTATTTACTACCATCACCACCACTACTGCTACAACCACCACTACCACCATCACTACCACCACCACCACCACTACTACCACCATCACCACCTACCACCACCTACCACCATCACCACCTACCACCACCACCACTACCACCATCACCACCAAACAACAACAATAAGAACAGCAATAACAACACAAAACACAACAACAGCAAACTCTTGAATAGCCAGAGAGAGAGAGAGAGAGAGAGAGAGAGAGAGAGAGAGAGAGAGAGAGAGAGAGAGAGAGAGAGAGAGAGAGAGAGAGAGAGAGAGAGAGAGAGAGAGAGAGAGAGAGAGAGAGAGAGAGAGAGAGAGAGAGAGAGAGAGAGAGAGAGGAGAGAGAGAGAGAGAGAGAGAGAGAGAGAGAGAGAGAGAGAGAGAGAGAGAGAGAGAGAGAGAGAGAGAGAGAGAGAGAGGAGAGACTCATCTATCTCTTAAGTCATATTCATCAAGTAATCACAAAACACCTGATTGAGAAATTATAGATATTTTTTACATCACAAAGGACTGGCCAAGGACAAAAAAAAATTAATTAATCGAACCCACAAAACAAACTCATTCTATTCATCTCACTAAAATTAATTAGTTATAGAAATTCACCTCACAACATTTGCTACAATTTTAATATTCACGTAATTTCCATATTTATACACATGAGTAGCAATGATTAGCGATTAGGCAGTGATTAGGTGTGTTTGGTAGTGGTCAAGGTCTGATAAGGTATCTGTCCTCGTGTTAAAGTGGCTTTGATGCAACTGATAAGAGAGCTGTGATAACCTTGGGCTGAGTGTGTGTGTGTCTGTGTGTGTGTGTGTGTGTGTGTGTGTGTGTGTGGGTAGGATTTTCGAAACTGTATAGATTTTTCTTTTTCTAATTATGATTTTTTTCTGTTTAAATTTCCCTACCATACCACACCTACCATTTCCCTACCATAATCCCCCTACCGTTAATAACACTATAGTCACCACTGCACTAATGTCGCCAGGCGTCATATATTACGAATTTTAGCATCCCTACAGACTTGTATGTACCACTGATGAGGGCATGCACACATTGCACAGTAGTTTATATTATGTACATCACACTAGTACATGACTTCAGTGGCACATACAAGTGATGCTAACACTCGTAATATATGGCGCCTGGCGACATTAGTGCAGTGGCGACTATAGTGTTATTGACGGCAGCATTTCCCTACCATATACCCTTGCAGACCGGGCCAGGCGGGGTGGGTATGGGACCATTTCCAGACCACGGTTCCCATGTCCACCTACATCGTGGCCTTCGTGGTCTCCGATTTTAACCACACGGAGAATGGAAATTTCTCTGGTGAGTAGAATTTGTGTATTTGTGTGTGTATATGTAAGAAGTGATATTATAGTGGTCATAGATATTATAGTAGTGATATTATAGTAGTGATATATATTATAGTAGTGATATTATAGTAGTGATAGATATTATAGTAGTGATATTATAGTAGTGATAGATATTATAGTAGTGATAGATATTATAGTAGTGATATATATTATAGTAGTGATATATATTATAGCAGTGATCTACGTATAGTATTATCTCTGGTAAGTAATTGTGTATTTGTGTGTTTGTGGTTATATAAGTAGTGATAAATTTAGGTTTTTCTTATATATATATAAATAAATGTAGTTGAATTCTTCGCTCCTTCACGCATCCTACAGGAGTCATGGGAGGGCATTAGAAGTCTCACAGGATTGCTATAGTATTCCTAGGTTTTTATAATTACTTTGACAATCGCATGGGTGGCTCAAATAGGGATTAATAATAATATTACTAATACTGAAAATACTAATACTGATCATTGTATTGAAGTAATGATTAATCTAGCAATGTGTATCATATATTTATGTCTTGTAGTAAGTTTTGTCTAATTTGTGATTTTTAAGGAATATCTGGAAGTATCATGTCATTGTGAATTGGCTGAAATAGGGACTTTTAATAATTGTAACTGAAAACTGAGTCCAGATTAGTGTTCAGCATGCCCGAAAACTGCTAGCAACAAATTTTTAAGCAAATCTATTTTTCAAAAAATATTGCAAATTTTGCAAGGGGTATGCCTTGATTTTTTTTTTAAATCACGTTTTTTTCAATAACTAAATAACTATGGCAGATAGGTGCAACATCTATAGAGAAGTAAATATGAAATAGATCAAGGCCTATCTTTTGGCGTCAAGCAAAAAAATATTGATTGGTTACTTATAACAGAGAAAATCGCATATTTGTACATTTATACAAAATATCAATTTTCTCGACAACCATGAGGTATTTTGACAAACCGATTACTGCATCATGTTGAACACGTCAAGATGAACCTTTGTTACTTGGATAAGTTTTCTTCTACGACTCATAGTTTTGCGGCAGGTCCCCCCAATTAGTTCGAACTAGAGGGTTTACTGTACCAATATTTTTCAACCACCTTCAACCACCATCACCACTTCACCCCCTTCACCACCCCCACCACTCACCACCTTCACCACCCCCTACAGTCTACAGATCCTCACAGCCCCTACAATCTTTTTTTTTTTTTACTAATTCCCAATATTTCTTAACCACCTTCAACCACCACCACCACCATCACCACCACCTTCAACCACCACCACCACCTTCAACCACCACCACCACCATCACCACCACCTTCAACCACCACCACCACCTTCAACCACCACCACCACCATCACCACCACCTTCAACCACCACCACCACCTTCAACCACCACCACCACCACCACCTTCACCCCCTACAGTATGGAGCAGGGGCGCGGTGCTGGAGGAGGCTAAGCGAGCCCTTGAGATCGGGCCGCAACTACTCAGCTTCTTCGCGGAGTACCTGGGCGTGGCCTATCCCCTACCCAAGATGGACATGGTGGCCCTGCCTGACTTCGCGGCGGGGGCCATGGAGAACTGGGGCCTCGTGACCTACAGGTGGGTGGGGGAGTAGGAGGTAGGGGGAGGAGGGGTGGAGGGAGAGGGGGAGGAGGGAAGAGGGAAGAGGGGAGAGGAAGGGAGAGAAAGAGTAACTGAAAAAGAGGGAATGAAGAAAGAGGGGGTGGAAAAAGAGGGGGTGAGGGGGAAGGGGAGAGAAAGAAGGGGGGTTTGTGATATATAAATTGATGTGTCTATTTTTGGGGATGTATGCGTGAATAATGAGCGTTTCCCTCTCTCTCTCTCTGTCTCTGTCTCTGTCTCTGTCTCTCTCTCTTTCTCTTTCTCTTTCTCTTTCTTTCTCTTTCTCTTTCTCTTTCTCTTTCTCTTTCTCTTTCTCTTCTCTCTTTTTTTCTCTCTCTCCTTCTTATTCTTCTTTTTCTTTCCTCTCTCCTCTTCTCTCTTTCTCTCTCTCTTCTCTCTTCTCTCTCTCTCTCTCTCTCTCTCCTCTCTCTCCTCTCTCCTCTCTCTTCTCCCTCTCTCTCTCTCTCTCTCTCTCCTCTCTAGTATATATTCTTATGTCGTATGTCCTCTCTCTCCTTATTTTCTTATTTACTTATGTTTTGATGTTCTCTCACACACACTCACACCCACACGCCCACGCAGAGAGGAGACCATGCTGTTACCAGTGGGCGGGGCGGGGGCGTCGGCGGTGGGGCAGCAGCGGGTGGCGGTGGTGGTGGCGCATGAGTTGGCCCATCAGTGGTTCGGCAACCTGGTCACGGCCCAATGGTGGACCGACATCCTGCTCAAGGAGGGAATGGCCGCCTTCATGGAGAATGTGGGCATGGACGCGGTAATAATGACGAGGATGATGTACAATGAGGATGATGAGGATGAGTATGGTGTTATTGATGATGATGGTAGTGAGGATGATGATGAGTACTATGCTTTTATTGATGATGATGGTAGTGAGGATGATGATGAGTACTATGCTTTTATTAATGATGATGGTAGTGAGGATGAAGATGAGTACTATGCTTTTATTGATGATGATGGTAATAATGAGAATGATGAGTCTTATACTTTTACTATAACTGCTTTAATTTTTATCGTTATTTTGTTTCTCTTTGATAACATTATGATGATTTCTGTGTTTTTTATATTTTTGCTATCATCATTATTCTAAATTTTTCTTTTTACTGTCAAAATTTCTAGTTATGTTTTTTACTATTATAATTATCACCATCATCAGTTTGTTTCTTAATACTGGCATATTTTCTTTTTTTTCCATATTTTTAGCATTAGCTTTCCATATTTTTATCATTAGCTTTCCATATTTTTATCATTAGCTTTCCATATTTTTAGCATTAGCTTTCCATATTTTTATCATTAGCTTTCCATATTTTTAGCATTAGCTTTCCATATTTTTATCATTAGCTTTCCATATTTTTATCATTAGCTTTCCATATTTTTATCATTAGCTTTCCATATTTTTATCATTAGCTTTCCATATTTTTATCATTAGCTTTCCATATTTTTATCATTAGCTTTCCATATTTTTATCATTAGCTTTCCATATTTTTATCATTAGCTTTCCATATTTTTATCATTAGCTTTCCATATTTTTATCATTAGCTTTCCATATTTTTATCATTAGCTTTCCATATTTTTATCATTAGCTTTCCATATTTTTATCATTAGCTTTCCATATTTTTATCATTAGCTTTCCATATTTTTATCATTAGCTTTCCATATTTTTATCATTAGCTTTCCATATTTTATCATTAGCTTTCCATATTTTTATCATTAGCTACTATCATTGTTATCATCACTATCACTATATTGTTTCATTTTGATAGCGTTTTATCTTGGGGTTTTTTCTTCTATATTTTCATCATTAGCATTATTATTATTATCACCACTATCAATAATTAATTTGTTTATTCTTTCTGTTATCATTTCTAGTGTTTTCTTATTTCTTTTTATTTATATTATCATTGTTTTGTAGTTTACGTTTCATTACTTCTCTAACCTTTTTTAAATTCTTTTGGTAGGAACTTAATTTTTTTCTTATTCTCTCTACCATTTTTTATTTTATTTCGTTTTCTCTTTAAATTGCTGTCCATAACTATATATATTTTCTTCTCTCTGTTCCCTTTCCTCTTATTCTATTTATTCTTTTCCCCTTTTCCCCTTTTCCCCTCGTTTGTTCCCCTTTTATTCATTTATTTGCGTATTGTTCATCATTAATCACGCCGGGTAAGGAAACTGGAAACCTTCTTTATACTATTTTGCAAGGTACTTATTTTTCTATTTTGGAAGGTCCTTATTTTTCTATTTTGGAAGGTATTTATTTTTCTATTTTGGAAAGTATTTATTTTTCTATTTTGGAAGGTATTTATTTTTCTATTTTGGAAAGTATTTATTTTTCTATTTTGGAAAGTATTTATTTTTCTATTTTGGAAAGTATTTATTTTTCTATTTTGGAAAGTATTTATTTTTCTATTTTGGAAAGTATTTATTTTTCTATTTTGGAAAGTACTTATTTTTCTATTTTGGAAAGTATTTAATTTCTATTTTGGAAAGTACATATTTTTCTATTTTGGAAGGTACTTATTTTTCTATTTTGGAAAGTATTTATTTTTCTATTTTGGAAGGTACATATTTTTCTATTTTGGAAAGTACTTATTTTTCTATTTTGGAAGGTCCTTATTTTTCTATTTTGGAAAGTACTTATTTTTTTATTTTGGAAAGTATTTATTTTTCTATTTTGGAAAGTATTTATTTTAATATTTTGGAAAGTATTTATTTTTCTATTTTGGAAAGTACTTATTTTTGTATTTTGGAAAGTACTTATTTTTCTATTTTGGAAAGTACTTATTTTTCTATTTTGGAAAGTACTTATTTTTCTATTTTGGAAAGTACTTATTTTTCTATTTTGGAAAGTACTTATTTTTCTATTTTGGAAAGTACTTATTTTTCTATTTTGGAAAGTATTTATTTTTCTATTTTGGAAAGTACATATTTTTCTATTTTGGAAAGTACATATTTTTTTATTTTGGAAAGTACATTTTTCTATTTTGGAAAGTATTTATTTTTCTATTTTGGAAAGTACATATTTTTCTATTTTGGAAAGTACTTATTTTTCTATTTTGGAAAGTACTTATTTTTCTATTTTGGAAAGTACTTATTTTTCTATTTTGGAAAGTATTTATTTTTCTATTTTGGAAAGTACATATTTTTCTATTTTGGAAAGTACTTATTTTTCTATTTTGGAAAGTACTTATTTTTTTATTTTGGAAAGTACTTATTTTTCTATTTTGGAAAGTACTTATTTTTCTATTTTGGAAAGTACTTATTTTTTTATTTTGGAAAGTACTTATTTTTTTATTTTGGAAAGTACATATTTTTCTATTTTGGAAAGTACTTATTTTTCTATTTTGGAAAGTACTTATTTTTCTATTTTGGAAAGTACTTATTTTTTTATTTTGGAAAGTACTTATTTTTCCTTTATTACGACTGTTTTCTACATATCGTTTCACCTTTGAATTGCTGTCCATAACTATCTTTTTTTCTCTTCCTCGTTCCCTTTTCTCGCATTCTATTTATATTCTATTAATTCTTTCCTATTTCTTCCCCTCGTTTTTTCCCCTTTTTAACAAATTTACCTTTTATTTACGTATTGTTAATTAATCAACAGGTAAGGAAACAGGTGATCAATCTTATTAATGAGAGCACAGAGGGAGCGTTAATTAATCATTCATTAATTACTCGTCACTAATTGGCTCAATCAAAAATATATAAGATTAATCATTACATTTTTACCTCGACGAAATAATTGGTGAGCTTTGTTCACGTAATGATTTAGATTAGAAAGGGTATTTTTATCTACAGACAACTAAGTGGGTTATAATTGGAAAAAAAAATGTGTCTGTATCTGTGTCTGTGTCTGTGTCTGTGTCTGTGACTGTGTCTGTGTGTAAAACCT
>JACEEZ010012523.1:52500-65000 GCA_016584305.1 Chionoecetes opilio | reverse complement strand
GTTGTGTTGCCTCCTTTTTTTAAGCTTTATTTACATCTATTATATTTCAAACACAGAAGGAACAAAAAAATTATATAAAGTAAAACCATAAAAAAAAAAAAAAACCCAGCCCTGAGCCTTGATAGTATATAGTTATTTTATTTATTTGGATGTATGCACGAGTAATGATTTTTTTTTCTCTCTCTCTCTCTATCTCTCTGTCTCTCACACCTAAACAAATACACACACACACACACACACACACACACACACACACACACACACACACACACACACACACACACACACACACACACACACACACACACACACACACACACACACACACACACACACACACACACACACACACACACACACACACACACACACACACACACACACACACACACACACACACATCTCCTCAATACCATCCTTCATGGTAGTACATATAGTGATTAGTGAGCTTAGGTGAACCATTTTCCAGGCCGCCTCAACTACACCACGGCGCTGGGACTCATGGGCTACCTGGCGGCGGAGGAAGAGTACGTGCCTTGGCGCTCCGCGCTGAACGGCCTCTCGTACCTGGAGAAGATGCTGACGAGGACGGCGCGCTACGGGGATCTGAAGGTGCGTCCAGTTCAGTTCAATCCAGTCCAGTACACACTAAGAAAAATGGGTGCAACTTTGCACCTTTAAAAGTGCAAAATTATGTCACATATTTTGCACCTTTAAGGGTGCAAAGTTGCACCCCTAAGGGGGGTTGTACTTTAAGAGGTGCAATTATGCACCCTTATGGGTGCAACTTTGCACCTTAAAGGTGCAAAATATGTGACATCCTTTTGCACTTTTAAAGGTGCAAAGTTGCTTATTTTTTCTTAGTGTGTAGTTGGGCGTCAAATCTAGTGAACATAATTAGCCATATAAAAAAATAACTGGGACATCTGATTGGATAAGGTAATCAGAGAAGAAGAGAAAGAGGAGGAGGAGCAGGAGGAAGAGGAAGACAATGACATAGGACTAGCGTGGCCCCCTAGGGAGTAAGGTCATAGATAGGACTAATACAGACCCCTTGGAGAGAGAGTTAGGGTGGGAACAGCCTATAAAACCATTGGGAATAGCAGACTGTGTGTACGCTTTCCATCAACCCTAACTAGAGGCGAGATCCAATTAACATTAACAAAAGACAGAAAATAGATGGAAATAAATAAGGTTAATGAAAAAAAAGATAGAAAATAGATGAAATAAGTAAGGTTAGTGAATAAAAAAAAAAAAAGTAAAATATAACTTGTAATTATCCCAAAATGTGAATTAAATCCGATTTACCTTAAAAAATATAGAAAATAGATGAAAATACAAAGGTTAATGAATAAAATAAGAATCAACTAGAAATAAAAACTATATAAAAAATATTTTAATGGTTAAAGAAGGCCAATTAAATGAAAAAAACATATTACGAAAAAAAGGAATAGTTAAATGTAAAAAAGTTACAAAAAAAACTAGGTTATTAAGCAGTACCTATATTTCCCTGTCCAGCGGTACCTCCTGTCGCTGGTGGGGCCGCTGTACGATGGCGTGGGCTTCGAGGACGACCTTGAGGCGCCGCACCTCGAGCAGCTGAAGCGGGGCGTGGCGGTGGCGTGGGCGTGCAAGCTGGGCCTTCACGACTGCCTCACCAGGGCCGTGACCACCTTCCAGACCTGGATCACGAACGACACGTGAGTTAGTTGTAAACAAAAAAATGCAAGAAAAAAAAAGTGAAAAAAAGTATTAAAAAAAGGTAAAGAAAATGTAAAAGAAACATTAAAAGTATAAAAAAGTTAAAAATAGTAGTAAGGCGGTGACGCAGTTTGAGAGTTGGGTTCATGAATGACACGTGAGTTGGCTTCAGTTTTTTTTCTTTAGTTGTTTTCTTTTTGATACATTTTATGTTTTTATTGATTACATTATTAATTACCTGCTTCATGTTTTTGCTTCACATTTTTCCTTTGGTCCTTCGTTTTCAGGCTTCATTTCTTTTTTTTCACTATTTTCATATCCTTTATTTTATTCTTCACACACGCACACAGTGACACACGCACACAGTGACACACGCACACTATGACACACACACACACACACACGCACACAGTGACACACACACACGCACACAGTGACACACACACACACACACACGCACACAGTGACACACACGCACACAGTGACACACACACGCACACAGTGACACACACACACACACGCACACACAGTGACACACACACACACACACGCGCACACACACACACACACACACGCACACAGTGACACACACGCACACAGTGACACACACACGCACACAGTGACACGCACACGCACACGCACACTGACACACACACACACACGCACACAGTGACACACACACGCACACAGTGACACACACACACGCACACAGTGACACACACACACACAATATTTCTCTCTCAATTTCTCTAATTTTTTTTCTCATATTGTCTGCATTCTTTTCTAACTTTTTCCTTTCTTTTTTCTTTCCCTCTCGCTTATTTTCATTATTTTTCCTGTATGCCTTCGGGTGAACATAAAATTATCATTATTATTATTATTATTATTATTATCATTATTATTATTATTATTATTATTAACACCTCATTCCATTCCCACCTCTCTGTATTTTTTTTTTTTCTCTCTCTCTCTCTCCTCTCTCTCTCTTCTCTCTCTCTCTCTCTCTCTCTCTCTCTCTCTCTCTCTCTCTCTCTCTCTCTCTCTCCTCTCTCTCTCTCTCTCTCTCTCTCTCTCTCTCTCTCTCTCTACGCCCCCTCTCTATACCCCTCTCTCTCACACTCTCTCTTCCATTTTTTCTCCCCTTCTCTCTCTCTCATAACATTAATTCCCTTCTTCCCTTCATCAGAGCGGTCTCTCCCAATATCAAGACGACGGTGTACTGTGTGGGCGTGGCAGAGGGCGGGGAGGGGGCGTGGGACGCCGTGTGGGCGCGGTACCTGGAGGAGGAGGGGGCGCGGGAGAAGATACACCTCATGAAGGCCCTCGGGTGTTCCAAAGAGCCGTGGATACTAGCAAGGTAACGAAAGAAAAAAACAAGGTAAAAATATTATAAAAAAAAGGTAAAACAAATGTTGAATAAAAGTGAGAAAGTAAAAATATGAAATAGAATAAAACAAAAAGTATAAATAAGAAAAAAAAGTAAGGAAAAAGTTTAAAGAAAGTAAAAATAAATAGAAAAACTTGTGAAAAAATAAAAATATGAAAACTAGTCCAGAATAAAGTCTAAATCTGAAAAAAAAGTAAGGACAAAAGTTTCGATCAAAGTAAAAATACGTCGAAAGAAAGTCAAGAAATTGTAAAAAAAAAAAATAAGTAGGTATAAAAAAAAGTTTAAAAAAAGTCTTAAAAAAAAAAAGTTTAAAATATAAAAAAGTTAAAAGTAAAGTAAAAAGGAAAAAAAAAAAAGGAAAAAAAGAAGAAAAAAAAAAGGAAAAAAAGAAGAAGAAAAAAAAGAAGAAAATAAGTAAAAAAAATAAGAAGAAAAAAAGTAAAACAAGAAGAAAAAAAGTAAGGACGAGAGAACATAGATAAGAAAAAAGATCAAGAAAGAATAAAAGATAGGATAGAAAAATAAAGAAGCCTATATAGATGATAAGAATAAAATGTTTTGGTCAAGGCAACTGATAACGGTGGTGATGAAAGTGACTGTTGATAAGAGTGTTGACATGATGTGAAGATACGTAAGATAGAGAGAGAGAGAGAGAGAGAGAGAGAGAGAGAGAGAGAGAGAGAGAGAGAGAGAGAGAGAGAGAGAGAGAGAGGAATCAGAAGTGGAAGATTAGACAAGGAATATATAAATAATGAAGAAGAGGAAAAATATTTATTACTGATATAATACACCTCCCACCACCTCACCCCCCCCAACACCCCCCACCCCAACACACACCACACACCACTACCACACACACACCCCACTCACCCAACCATACACCCCACAACACCAACATCCCCACCACCCAACACCACAACACCCACATCCCTACCCAACCTCACCCTACCCCCACCAAACCCCCCACCCCAACCCCCCCCACTCCCACCAACCCTTACACCACACCCCAACACCCCCTACCACACAAAAAAACCCATCTAACACCCACCCACCACAGCTCCCCACCCCATATCTCTCAGCTCCCCACCCACCCACATCCACCCCCCATACCCCCTTTTACCCCACCACCTCACCACAACCTCCCCACCTCACCCCAACAGGTACCTCGACAAGGCCTTCACGGAGGGGGGCGGCATTAGAAAGCAGGACGCCTCTTCGGTCTTCGCCTCCGTCAGCAGTAACGACCTGGGGCGGACCTTAGCCTGGAACTTCCTCAGGAGCGAGTGGGACAGGATCGTTAACTAGTAAGGGGGTCGTTCGGTAGTTAGTGGGTAGTTTTATTGTTCAAAGTAGTTGGTTGTGTACAGTCGTTTCCTTATGTTGCTATATTGGAAAGTGTTTTTTTTTTTTTTTCAGTTGCTAAGTGCGTTTTTATTATTTTTTGTCAGTTCAATATTTAGTGGGTAGTCCGGTAGTTAAATGTAGGTAGTTAGTTGTGTACAGGTCGTTTTGCTTCTGTCGTTATTTTGGAAAGTTTTTTTTTTTTTTTTTTTAAGTTCGATGGTATGTAGTTGATAGAAGTAGGTGATAATGTGATCTTTTTTTGTCTAAGTGTAAATGGGTAGTTCGGTAGTTAAGTGTGTACAGGTTAGGATAGGTTAGGTTTTTATTTTTGTGGTTATATTGAAAAGTGTGGGGTCTTTTCAGTTCAATATCAAGTGGGGTAGTTAAAAGTAGTTAGTGGGTAGTTTGATTGTTAAAGGTAGTTAGATGTGTGCGGGTCATTGTTTATGTTGTAATATTGGAAAGTTTTTTTTTTTTTTTCTTCCCATCACAAAGGACTGACTGGCTAAGGGCAAAAAAAAAAGTAACAAAGAGTCTGCAGCTATTATTTTTTTTTTCAGCTCAGTATTTAGTGGGCAGTTTGGTAGTTCGGTAGTTAAGTGTGTAGGGTGGTGTGGGGGGACACCGTACTATTAGTGGAAAAATATTCATAAAAAATCCATTTTTTACCTGAGAGAGTGCACACTGTGCCCAAAACAAACTTCACAATATGGCCCACCTATGGTACCCTCATGAATACTTAACTCAGATAATAAGGGTCATTTAAGGTTTTTTATAAATTTTTGACTGTGATCCCCCCAGTTCGGTGTGACCCCACCCCACCCTAGTACTGGTGTTTTTCTTATGAAGTCATATGTCGTTATATTGGAGTGGTTTTTTTTTTCTTTTTTTTTTCAGTTCAATATGAAGTAGTTGATAGTAGTAGGTGATAATGTGATCTATTTTTGTCTCTGCTTGATAGTAAATAGTAGATATATCCATTCCTCCTCCTCCTCCTCCTCCTCCTCTTCTCTCTTCTCTTCCTCCTCCTCCTCATCCTTTTTATTATCTTCCTCCTCCTCCTCTTTATTATCTTCTTCCTTCTCCTCTTTATTATCTTCTTCCTCCTCCTCTTTATTCTCTTCCTCCTCTTCCTCTTCTTCAACGAGCGATGATCAAGAAGCTTTTAAATTCCTCCTCCTCCTCGTCCTCCTCTTCATCCTCCTCCTCGTCCTCCTCCTCTTCCTCCTCCTCCTCCACTTATCTCTCCTCTTCCTCTTCCTCTTCCTCTTCCTCTTCCTCCTTCTCCTCCTCCTCGTCCTCCTCGTCCTCCTTGTCCTCCTCCTCCTCCCTCATTACATTCCTCATAGAGTTCCTAGAATCACTTCTCTTCCTTTCCTCCACTTACGCTCACATGAAGTTCCTAGAAACACTCTTCACGGCATCTCGGTGATAGAGTTCGTTGGTTAGTTCTGTAGTTAAGTAGTTTAGTTTGTACAGTTATTTTATTTTGTTGTAATATGGGAAAGGGTGAGTTTTTTCTTCTATTTTGATCAATATCTGTTTTTTTTCATTGATTTAACTGTGGAAACGACTTTTTTTTCTCCGTATATTTTTTCCTCTTTTTTGTCATCTATTTAATCGTTAAGTTCACTATATTTGAGTCCTATTATCTCCTATCTTTCCATATATCATTCATATCAGAGCAACATCCACAACCGTCACTTTTTTTATCTTATTTATCCATCAATCTACTCTCCATGGCATCACGTTGATAATGCTTCTTCTTTACTATCCAGTTACGACACATTCTCCAGCGCCGCGTCCTTCCTCACCTCCGCCACGGCAGAGATCAACACACGCATCGAGCAGCGGGAGGTGAGTGATCCCCGCGTTCGATACCCGGTAGTAATAACTATAGTCTTTTTTTTTTTTTTAAGAGGCAAAAAATCCTGACCCCTTGCTGCTTCCAGACTGATATTTGATGCCAGGAGAAGGGAATACTAAGCTTCTTCTAAATTTCAGTTTTATTTTATCATAGTTAACCCTATTATCAGGTAAACACAGGCATAATTTTAAGCATGAGACCTTAAGATAGAATGGATATATGCCAGGAGAAGGGAATACTATGCTTCTTCTAAATTTCAGTTGTATTTTATCATAGTTAACCCTATTATCAGGTAAACATAGGCATCATTTTAAGCATGAGACCTTAAGATAGAATGGATATATGCCAGGAGAAGGGAATACTACGCTTCTTCTAAATTTCAGTTGTATTTTATCATAGTTAACCCTATTATCAGGTAAACATAGGCATCGTTTTAAACATGAGACCTTAAGATAAGATGGAATTTTTGCCTTGTTAAAGAAAATAGACTATAGAGACTGATTTCCCGAGGGCTTGTTTTGAAAATATATCTGTCAGTCTCCCTTTTAATTTCCCGTTTTCTCAGTTTTTTTTTTATCATTATAACTTTAGAGGAAAAATATTCACTAACTCCTTATTTTCCTTTTTTATATATTTTATCATAGTTTTCCTGATATTTTCCTTTTAAAAATGGTATTTGTTTCCCTGTTAATTTCCCGTTTTCTATATTTTCTTTCTAGCATTATTATGTTAGTAGGGAAAAGTATTTATTAATTTCTCCTTATTTTTCGTTATTTCATCGTTGACTTCCATATTTCTTTATTCTACTACTACTACCACCACTACTACCAAAACCACCATCACCACCACTACCACCACTACCACCACTACTACCAAAACCACCACCACTACCACCACTACCACCACTACTACCAAAACCACTACCACCACTACTACCAAAACTACTACCAAAACCACTATCACCACTACTACCAAAACCACTATCACCACTACTACCAAAACCACACACCACTACACACACACACACCACACACACACCACACACACACACACACACACACACACACACACACACACACACACACACATCACCACCACTACCACCACTACCACCACCACTACCACCATCACTACTACCACCACTACCACACACACACCACCACTACCACTACACACACACACATCACCACTACCACTACCACCACCACCACCAACATTACATAATACTACCACCATCACCACTACCACCACCACTACCACCACCCTCACCCCTACCACTACTACCACCACTATCACAACCACCACCACCACTACCACCACCACCACAATCACCACCACCTTATACATAACCCATCCCTCCAGCAGTACAGAATCTCTTTGACGAGTCTCATACATAAAATAAAGCTCATTAAAACCAATACCAAAACGACCCCCCAAAAAATGTTCTTCCTCGAGGTATTTCCCCAAGGTCAAATTGGAAAAGTTGTCTTTGAGGATGGATTTCAAAGCTTCGGGAGGCTTCGAGACACGCCTTTGAACCAACGAACTATTGAACTGTTATAACATTAGCCAAGACTCCTTTCATCCTCATCCTAACCTTCAGGGAATCCTAATACGACACACAAAGAGACACTAATCCTATAGAGCTAATCCTACAAATCCTTAATAGAAACTGATCCTACCCTTTCATCTTCAGGCTAACCTTTTCAAAATCCTTATATTGCAGACAAAGACACTAAACTTATATAGTAACCTTATAGTAATCTCTAATATAAACTGATCCTATGCACTCCTTCCTTCACTCTTCTGGTTATCTTCCAAGTTATCTCTCAGGCAAATAAAAGGAGATAAAACACATAGAATACAATGCTATTTTATTTCACGAATCCACAAAGGGAAATATTAACCTTCCTTTATTTTCCTTCGATAAAAAAAATTCTATCCATACCCTCAACATCTTATTCTCTGATTGCTTCACCATCTATTCACATCCTGCTGTCATTCTGTTGTCATCTGTTATCCTCTGTTGTCATTCTGTTGTCCCTTCAGTCTAGTAGTTGTCTCTTCTTTCATCTTAGATCAAGTCTCTGATACTTACCTTCTTGTGTTACCTTACCATCTATCAGTATTCTTAGTCCCTGATGCTTACCTTCGTGTCTTACCTTCGTGTGTTACCTTACATCTATCAGTATTCTTAGTCCCTGATGCTTACCTTCGTGTGTTACCTTCGTGTATTACCTTCGTGTGTACCTTACCATCTGTCAGTATTCCTAGTCCCTGATTCTTACCTTCGTGTGTTACCTTCGTGTGTTACCTTCGTGTGTTACCTTCGTGTGTTACCTTCGTGTGTTACCTTCGTGGCTTACCTCCGTGTGTTACCTTCATGTCTTACCTTCGTGTGTACCTTCGTGTATACCTTACCATCTATCAGTATTCCTATTCTCTGATACTTACCTTCGTGTCTTACCTTCGTGTGTTACCTTCGTGTATAACCTTAATGTGTACCTTACCATCTATCAGTATTCCTAGTTCCTAATACTAACCTCCGTGTGTTGTCAGCTGGAAACGTTCTGCCGGGACCACGAGGCGTCGCTCAGCACTTCCAGTCGGGCCGTGAAGATCGCTCTGGAAAACGCGGCTGGAAACGTTGCCTGGATGGAAAATTACTACGAGGTTATTGAAAAGTGGCTGCAGGAGAATGTAGAAGAGGTGGTGTAGAGGAGGAGGAGGAGGAGGAAGTGGTGTAGTTATGTGGGTGGAGAGAGAGAGAGAGAGAAAGAGAGAGAAAGAGAAAGAGTTTATATCAGTCTCGCTATGCTCGTGTTTCTTTGACATTACAGATTTTATGAAATATTTTATAACTCATTATGAATTTCATGATATATTTTATACTTGTTGTCTTCATTCCACGCCTTTTATTTATTTCTTCACTTATATTTTGTAGTGAATTAAAACAGTACATATATATTTTTCTATTATTAACTTTATATATTGCAATAATTTGAACTAAAAAGCAAAAAAAATAGATATGAACTGCTATTAGATGTGTATGTATATTTAATAAGCTTTTTTAAAGATAGATAGGTGGATAGATAGATACATGGATAGATAGATATATAGATAGATACATGGATAGATAGATAAATGGATAGATAGATATATAGATAGATACTTGGATAGATATATAGATAGATACATGGATAGATAGATATATAGATACATGGATAGATATAGATAGATAGATACATGGATAGATAGCTAGCTAGATACATGGATAGATAGATAGATAGATAGATACATGGATAGATAGATAGCTAGCTAGATACATGGATAGATAGATAGATAGATAGATAGATACATGGATAGATAGATAGACAGATAGATAGATAGATAATTGGATAGATAGATAAATAGATAGATAGATAGATAGATACATGGATAGATAGATACAGATAGATAGATAGATAATTGGATAGATAGATAAATGGATAGATAGATAGATACAAGGATAAAAGGATACACGCTCTTTCATTCATTAGCTTGCATTGATCACACACACACACACACACACACACACACACACACACACACACACACACACACACACACACACACACACACACACACACACACACACACACACACACACACACAGCACTAGTATTTACCTCATACGTATATATTTTCCCTGCATGTTTTTTCCTCCCTCACGCGTGTTTTGAATGTAAACTAACACCAATACTTTTGTAGAACGCGTTATAATCAAGAGACACACACACACACACACACACACACACACACACACACACACACACACACACACACACACACACGCATACGACATTAATCAAGAAATAATTATCAACACATCATCCCTTTTGACTCGACATTCCTGTATTTTTATGTATTTTTCCCTTAATTTCCGTTGTAATTTACGATACAACTGTGTGAGTTAGTATTGTGTGACTGTGTATAGCCCGTGATGAGTCAGTCAGTCAATCAGTCAGTCAGTCAGTCAGTCAGTCCCCTCAACCTTCTATTTCAGTGGTATAAACAAGAGACAAAACACCATTGCTTTCAAAACAGTAGTTAGTGGTAGTGGTGGTGGTGGTGGTGGTGGTGGTGATAGTGGTGGTGGTGGTGGTGGTGGTGGTAATAGTAGTGGTGGTGGTGGTGGTAATAGTAGTGGTGGTGGTGGTGGTAATAGTGGTGGTGGTGGTGGTGGTGGTAGTAAGAGTAGTGGTGGTGGCGGTTAGTGGTGGTGGTAGTGGTGGTGGTGGTGGTGGTAGTGGTATTAGTGGTGATGGTGGTAGTAGTAGTAGTAGTGGTGGTAATCGTGGTAGTGGTGGTGGTTGTAGTGGTGGTGGTGGTGGTGGTGGTGGTGGTGGTATAGTAGTGGTGGTGGTGGTGGGTAATAGTAGTGGTGGTGGTGGTGGTGGTGGTAATAGTAGTGTGGTGGTGTGGTGGTGGTGGTTGTGGGTGGAGGTGGTTTAGTGGAGTAAGCATAAGTTGTTAGTACTAGCGGTTAGTGGTGGTAGTGGTAGTAGTGGGTGTAGTATGTATACAGTAGCGTGGTGGTGGAAGGATACAGTGGTGATGGTGTAGAATTAGTAGTTGGTAATCGTGGTATCGTGGTGATGTGGTAGTAAGTAAGTGGTGGTATATTGTTGTGATGGTAGTAGTGGTGGTTGTGGTAGTGGTGGTTGTAGCGGACAGGATTTTTATGTGGCGTCCAACATAGAACATTCTGATTTAAGCACACACATACATACATACATGAATATATACATACATACATACATACATGCAAAGCTTACTGAAACCACACCCGCCTCCACACACACACAACACACACACAGACACACACACACACACACACACTAACAACCCTCTAATTAACACATACCTCAACTACCATTCACTCAAATAATAATAATCAAGCTCTTTTCTTCCTTTAGCATCATAAATACACTAAAAATCAACCTATTACACCACGTCAACACACACACACACACACCACACACACACAACCTTTAATAAACACACAAGCCTTTTATTTATATTCTAATAGATTTTGATGTGTTTGCGTCCTCACAAATAACTTCTTGGTCTAAATCACTGTTTTTCATAAGGGGGCGAGGCGTAGTGCAAAATACAAGGGGGGGGGGGGGAAGGGGGGCCAAGAGAGTATGAAAGTATTATTAATATTGTAAAAATCACCCTATTGCATTATGTCAACAAAACGGTTGATCTTTCCCTCACTAGATGGCACTGGGCGCGCGGGTTCCCTAGTTAGCACGCAAACCTGAAAGCAAACTCACGTATCTTCCATTTACTCGTCAATTTCTAGTTATTTCGACCCATTCAAAGCCTCTAAGTGTTACTGAGTGGATTATCTAAGTGTTCCGTGTGACCCTGACGGCATGTATCTACTTATAAGGTAAGTAGAAAGTAGTTAAATAGCTTTTTATGTAACTTTTGTCACACGTGGATGCTGGTTATAATTCTGGTCCAAATCAGTTGTTATTTTTGTTGCGTGGTGAGTGTGGTGACGTGTGGTGAGGTATGGTGTGTGGTGAGGTATGGTGTGTGGTGAGGTATGGTGTGTGGTGAGGTATTTGTGGTGTGTGTGGTGAGATATGGTGTGTGAGTGTGGTGTGTGTGGTGAGGTAATTTGTGGTGAATATGGTGATGATGGTGATGTTACTCTTAAGGATGGAAAAACGATAATAATGATAGGTGTAACAGTTTAATAAATAACAATAATAATAATGTTAGTAGTAGTAACAGCCTAGTAACTTTATTATAGTAGTAACGTAAATAATGAGAATATTTTTATGGCTAGTTATGGGTTAAAGTTCATTGTGTGTGTGAGGCGTAACACACACACACACACACACACACACACACACACACACACACACTGGTAATTTGCATACATTTTTTTCTTATTTATAACCCCTATGTACCCTTCCATTAACACCATCAACACCAATGTATATAACTAACGACTCTATTCATACTAACTACATACCTCTCTAACACCACCACCACCACCACCACCATCATCATCATCACCATCATCAGAATAGCACCTCGTTTTCTGTTGATCCTATAAGGGGTAACTAAGGCAAATCAAGAGGGAGGAGAAAGCGGGTAAGGAGACAAGTTTTTCCTCTCAGCTTGGCGCCTCATTCC
>JACEEZ010012523.1:35000-50000 GCA_016584305.1 Chionoecetes opilio | reverse complement strand
TCTCTCTCTCTCTCTCTCTCTCTCTCTCTCTCTCTCTTCTCTCTCTCTCTCTCTCTCTCTCTCTCTCTCTCTCTCTCTCTCTCTCGAAATTACTTCTAACACCTCTTCCTCTAAGCCGTAATTTGTCTCTTCTCTCGAAATGCTTGTAAAGAATGCTTAGGTATGTGTGTTGTGTGTGTGTGTGTTGTGTGTATGTGTGGTATGTGGTGTGTGGTGTGTGTTGGTGTGTATGTGTGTGGATGTGTGTGTGTGTGTGTATGGTGGTTGTGTGTGTGTGTTGTATGTGTGTAAAATCATCATAAGCAGCAATCTGGGTCTTAATCAGGATTTGGAAACCGGTAGATTTGCAGGCAAACTCACTATGAAACTCTCTCTCTCTCTCTCTCTCTCTTCTCTCTCTCATACTCTCTCTTCTCCTCTCTCTCATCTCCTCTCTCTCTCCTCTCCTCTCCTTCTCTCTCTCTCTCTCTCTCTGTCCTTCCTTCTATTCTTCCTCTCCTCACTTCTTCTCTCTCTCCTCCTCTCTTCACTAATGTTTATTCCTGTCCTCCTCCTCCTCCTCCTACGTTTCCTCCTCCTCCTCCTCCTCTTCCTCCTCCTCCTTAAATTAATAAAGGTCAACCACCTCTCCCTTATGACCTGACCTTCGCCTTAATAGAATAGGAAGGGAGGAAAGAAGGATGGATGGAAGGGAGGAAGGAAGGAAGGAAGGGATGGAAAGTTGGAAGAAAGGGAAGAAGGAGGGAAGGGAAGAAGGAAAGAAGAAAGGATGAAGGAAGGAAGGAGGGAAGGAAGGAAGGAAGGAAAGAATGGAAGGAAGGAAGGAAGAAAGGATGGTTGAAAGATGAAGGTTAAGATAGAAAATATGTGAAATATATATTAGTAATGAAAAACAAACAAAAAAACAAAAAAAAATTCGGTTAACAAAAAAAACAAAACAAAATTCGGTTAACAAAAAAAAAAAAAAAAAAATTCGGTTAACAAAAAAAAAAAAAAAAAATTCGGGTAACAAAAAAAACAAAACAAAATAGATAGAAAAAAAGAAAAAAAGAAAGAAAGAAATCAAAAGAAAGAAAAGATATTAGACAAAAATAAGAAAAATTTAAGACAACTAAATATATCCCAAACCAGAGAAAAAGAGAGAGAGGAGTCACAAAGGAAAACAAATATTGCAAAAAGGAAATAACGAATTCTTTTCCCGAACTTTTTTTATCCCTCAAAATCCAGTTGTAAATTATGTGGAGAAAACTTTTGCTGACCTTGAAGAGACAAAGTTACAAAGATGATTCCCTCCCTCCCTTCCCTCCCTCCTTCCCATCCCTTCCCTCCTTCTCTCCCTCCTTCCCTTCCCTCCTCTCCCATCCCTCTCTCCTTCTCTTCACCCCTTCCTCTCTCTCTCTTTCCCATCCCTTCCCTCCTTCTCTCCCTCCTTCCCTCCCTCCTTCCTTCCCTTCCTCCCTCCCTTCCTTCTCTCTATCCATCCTTTCATTCCTCCCTTCTAAAAGACTTGGTAGCATCCTCTCTCTCTCTCTCTCTCTCTCTCTCTCCTCTCTCTCCTCTCTCTCTCTCTCTCTCTCTCTCTCTCTCTCCTCTCTTCTCTCCTCTCTCTCTTCTCTCTCTCTTCTCTCTCTCTCATCAATTTCCTGTCTCATTCTTTTTCTTTCTCCCCTCCTTCTCTCCTTCTCTCCCCCTTTCTTCATCTCCTTTATCACCGTCTTTACTTTCTCCTCCATTTATCCCTCTTAATCCGTTCATTTTCATTTGGGGTTTTAATCTCGATCTCTTTTACTCCATATGTCTCCTTTATCTCTCTCCTCTCTCTATCTATTCTTTCTCTCTTTTTCTCTCTTTCCATGTGATTACTTAGGAAGAATGGATTGAGACGGTAGTTAATCCTCTTCCTCTTCCTCCTCCTCCTCCTCCTCCTCCTCTTCCTCCTCCTCCTCTTCCTCCTCCTCCCCTTTATAAAATTCCATGACAATAAAACTCCATGGCAGTTTCTCTATACTGTATGGTGGGGTTTTTTCTCACTTTTTTCCTGTCGGCCTTGGAGGGGAAGATGTGGGTGGGGAGGAGCCTTCAACTTTACCATTCCTTTGCCTCTAACACGTCGCAACTATAGGGGTAGAAATAAATCACACAGGCAGGCAGCTTCGTTGGGTCCAGTAGGGCTGTTGCTGTCTGTTCTTCCTTGTGTAGTCCTTTGTAGTCCCCCTCGTCCTACCTTCCTCCTCTACATTCAAATTGAAAAACAAAAAGCTATGAATAATTTTACATGATTATATTATATATTTTTCCCACTAATACATAACATACCGTATTTTCTATTTTCCATAATCTAATAACTTCCCTTTTTTCCCCTTAAACCCCTCTTCCTTCCTCCCTCTTCCCCTTTCCTCTTCCCCTCCCTATCACCTGCTTTCCCCTTACCCTTCCCTCTTCCCCCTCCCCTTCCCCCTTCCCTCTCCCTTTCCCCTCCTTCCCTTTTTCCCCTTACCCTTCCCCCTTCCCTCTCCCTTTCCCCTCCTTCCCTTTTTTCCCCTTAACCTCTCCCCTCCCTCTTCCCCCTCTTACCTATCCCCCCTCTCTTCCCCTCTTTCCCCTCCTATCACCTGCCCTCCTTTCCCTTCCCTACTCCTCCTTCCCCCTCCCCCTACTCCTCCTTCCCCCCTCCCCCTCCCCCCCTCCCCCTTCCCCTCTTCCCCTCCCCCCCCCTCTCTCTCTACCCCGCAAGACACTGATAAGAAATAATGGAAAAAAAACAAAATTGATGGATGGGTGTTTAGGACATTCAGGTATTTGGACATTAAACGCCCCCCCCTTCCGCCCCCCTCCCCCCCTTCCCCCCTCCTCTCCTCCTACCTTCCTATGATGTATTGCCTGCGAATTGTTTATCAAGATTTATAGGAGGAGGAGGAGGAGGAGGAGGAGGAGGAGGAAGATGCCACGTGAAGAAAGAGGGAAATTTATTCTTTGATTAAATTCGAAGATGATGGAGGAGGAGGAGGATGAGGAGGGAGATAGATGGATGAATTTACTGATTGATTAAATTGTAAGATAAGAGAGAGAGAGAGAGAGAAGAGAGAGAGAGAGAGAGAGAGAGAGAGAGAGAAGAGAGAGAGAGAGAGAGAGAGAGAGAGAGAGAGAGAGAAGGGTACACATCCATCACACCAACAGATAACACAAGATATTACAGGCCATTACAGAACAACAATACAGCTTTTAGACAACAATAACAACAATATGTGCAATAAAAAGATACAAAGGCGAAGATTTCTCACCACCAACCCCTTCCTTTCATCCAACCTCCATATTTTCCTTCCCTTTCCTTAACCATTTCTCTTTTTCCTTTCTCTTTTTCCTTTTTCTCCTCATTTTCTGCCCCTCATCTTTTTCCCTTCTCTCTCTCTCCTTCCTTTTTCCTTCCTTTTCTCGTCCATTTCTCCTTTTTTTTCCTCTCTTTTCTTCCTTTTCCTTCTCCTTCTTTGCCCTTCTCTTTTTCCTTCTCCTTTTCCCTTCTCTTTTTCCTTCTTAACCATTTCTCCTTCTTTTTCTCTTCTTCTCTTTTCATCTCTTTCCTTTTCTTTTCCTTTTCTCCTTTATTTATTATTATTTTCTTATATCATCTTTTTATTTCATCTTTATTTCCTTCTCTCTCTCTCCTTCCTTTTCCCTTCTTTTCCTCCTCCATTTATTCTTCTTTTCATTTCTCTTCTTTCCATCATCTCTTTTTCCCTTCCTTTTCTCCTTCTTTTTCCTTCTTTTTCCCTTTTCTCCTCCTTTTCTCCTTCTCTCTCCTTCCTTTCCCTTCCTTTTCTCCTGTTTTTCTCCTTCTTTTTCCTTCCTTTTCCTTTCCCCCTCCTTTTCTCCTTCTTTTTCCTTCCTTTCCCTTCCTTTTCTCCTGTTTTTCTCCTTCTTTTTCCTTCCTTCTCTCCTTTTCCCTTCCTTTTCTCCTTCTCTCTCCTTCCTTTCCCTTCCTTTTCTCCTCTTTTCTCCTTCTCCTTTTATTCCTTCTCTCTCTCCTTCATTTTCCCTTAATTAACAGTTGAAAGTATATGGCTTCTGTTTTTAATTAAGTACAGTTGTGAAAGATGTACGTATTTAGTATCTCTCTCTTCTCTCTCCTCTCTCTCTCTCTCTCTCTTCCTTCTCTCTCTCTCTTCTCTCTCTCTCTCTCTCTCTCTCTCTCTCTCTCTCATGTTTTCGCGTCACTACAACTACAATAACAATAACTACTACTACTACTACTACTACTACTACTACTACTACTACTACTACTACTACTACTACTACTACTACTACTACTACCTTACCTTTCCCTCCTTATACTTCTTCTACCATCTACATCCATAAAGAGGAGGAGGAGGAGGAGGAGGAGGAGGAGGAGGAGGAGGAGGAGGAGGAGGAGGAGGAGGAGGAGGAGGAGAAAGAGAAAGAGGAGGAGGAAGAAATTACAGGTTAATGTGGACAAAGTGTCGGTAATGTGTTTCATAATTAAGGTGACAGGTGTGTGTGTGTGTGTGCGTGTGTGTGCGTGTGTGTGTGTGTGTGTGTGTGTGCGTGTGTGTGTGTACGCGTGTGTGTGTGTGCGCGTGTGTGTGTGTGTGTGAGTGTGTGTGTGTGTGTGTGTGTGTGTACCTATCTTTTCTTCTTTCCTTCCTTCCTTAATTCCCTCTTTCCATCCATCCATATTATAATCTCTCTCCATCTTCCTTCCCTCCTTTCTTCCTTCCTTCCTTTCTTCCTTCCTTCTTTCCATCCATCCGCATTAGAATCTCTCCATCTTCCTTCATCCTTCTCTTCTTCCTTAATCCTTCCTTCCTTCCTTCCTTAATTCCCTCTTTCCATCTTTTTTCTTCCTTACCTATCTACCTGCCTATCTTTCCTTTCCCTCCTTCCTTCCCTCATTCCTTCCTTCCTTCCTTCCTTCCTTCCTTCTTTCATTATTCTTCCTTGTTTTCTTCCTACCTGCCTCACTCCATTAATTACACATTGTCTTCCTGCCTCCTGTCACAATAGAGGTACGAACATGTCCATTAACACTTGTCTCTCACTTCATTTTCCTTCATTTTCCTTCATTTTCCTTCCTTCTTTTCCTTTCTTCTCCTCTTCCTTTCTTCCTCTTCCTTCATTTTCTTTCATTTTCCTCCTTCCTTTTCCTAATTTTCCTTAATTTTTCTCCTCATTTTCCCTCCTTTTCCTCATTTTCCTTCATTTTCCTTAATTTTCCCTTCCATTTTCCTCATTTTTCTTCATATTCCCTTCCTTTCTTCCTGATTTCCCTTCCATTCTTCCTAATTTTCCTTAATTTTTTCTCCTCATTTTCCCTCATTTTCCTCCTTTTCCTTAATTTTCCTTAATTTTCCCTTCCATTTTCCTCATTTTCCTTCATATTCCCTTCCTTTCTTCCTGATTTCCCTTCCATTCTTCCTAATTTTCCTTCATTTTCTTCCTAACTTACCTTCATTTTCTAACCTCATTTTCTTTCCTTTTCCTCCTCCTTCCTCCTTCTCTCTTCTCTTTCTCCTTCTCCTTTTCCTTCCTTTTTCCTTCTCTCCTTTCCCTCCATTAACCATTCTCTCCCTTACTTTCCCTTCTCTTTCTTCTCATTTTCTTTCCCTCTCTCTCCTTTTCCTTCTCTCTTTCCTTCTCTCTCTCTTTCTCCTTTTCATTTCCCTGTTATTGATTTCTTCCATTATTCATTTTCTCTTTCCATTTATCTTTCATTATCAATTTTCTTTTATCTTTTGTATCTGTCTTTTTGTATATATGTATGTATGTATTTTATCTGTATATTTTGTACCATGGTTTTTTTCTTTTTTTCTCTTCCCTCTCCGTCTACCTTTTCATAAACCTATTTTTTTTTTTTTTTTCCTCCTTTCTCTCTCTCTCTCTCTCCTCTTCTCCTCTCTCTCCTCTCTCTCCTCTCTCTCTCTCTCTCTCCGCTCTCTCTCTCTCTCGCTCTCTCATCTCTCTCTCTCTCCTCTCTCCGCTCTCCGCTCTCCGCTCTCCTCGCTCTCAACCCAGCTCTCGCTCCATCGCTCTCTCTCTCTCGCGTCCTCCCCTCTCCCCTCTCCCCCCCCCCCCCCCCCCTCCTGTCAATGCCCTCGACACCCTCTTACTCTTGGCTCCCCAAAACTAACAAACATACACGCAAAATAATAACAAGAAAATAGAAAAATAGAAATATATTGCAGAGTTTCGAGCCTTCCTTCCTTCCTTCCTTCCGGGTAAAAAAAATAACAGAGAAAAGGAAAACTATATGAGAGTTGAAGTTGTTGGTGTGTTTTATGTGTTCGTGTTATGTTTTTGTGTTTGTGTTAGATGTGTTTTTATTGTTTGTTTATTTGTGTGTAGGTGTATTATTATTGTTGTTTATTAGTAGTAGTAGCATTATTATTGTAAATACTACAGTTAAAGCGAGAGAGAGAGAGAGAGAAAGAGAGAAAATCTTAATATCCTCCACTTTAGATATAGTAGTTAAAACAAAAAAAACCCATTTCTCCTCGCTCCTCCCCTCTAAATAAGTGTTAAAAACCCTCCCATTCTCTCTAAACCCATTCTCTCGCTCCTCCTCAATACACGTAGTTCACTAAAAACAAACAAAACCCCATTAACCTCTCCTCTCTCTCTCTCGCTCTCTCTCTCTCCTCTCTCTCTCTCGTCTCCTCTCTCTCGCTCTCCGCCTCTCTCTCGCTCTCTCGCTCTCTCGCTCTCTCGCTCTCCTCGCTTCTCTCGCTCTCCTCGCTCGTCATCTCTCTCTCTGGTGTCTCTCTCCTCTCTCTCTCTATCTCTCTCTCTCTCTCTCTCTCTCTCTCTCTCTGTCTCTCTGTCTCAGTTTAAAGGGAGCGGAAAAAAAGAGATATTTCATTTTTCCGTACAATGAAGACTCGAGAATGAAGTACTGTTGTCGAGGTGAAGTCAGACAACCTTGCACTATATTAAACTCTTTATTAAACTCTGTATTAAACTAACCATTTATTAAACTATATATCAAACTATTTCAAATGTATATCAAACTATTAGTCCCGGAAAAACTACTCAAAGGAAATTGTAGTCATGATAAAATAGTAAAGATGAAAATTATATGTTGTTTGGGCCTTTGAATGATTGTGTGTGTGTGTGTGGGTGTGTGTGTGTGTGGGTGTGGGTGTGTGTGTGTGTCCTTTCACATTCGAGTTTTACGTAAATTGAAGTGAACGAGAATTGGACAGGAGAATTCGCATACCAGTTTTAGCTAAAAAAAAAAAAGAGAAAAAAAAAAGAGAGGAATGTAGGAAAATATGGTTCAAAATCTTATAGAGGGAGAGAGAAGAGATAGAGAGAGAGAGAGAGAGAGAGGAGAGAGAGAGAGAGAGAGAGAGGAGAGAGAGAGAGAGAGAGGAGAGGAGAGGAGAGAGAGAGAGAAGAAGCCATGGAGGGGAAAAGGAAGAGAGATTTGAGGAGGGTCAGATCATAAGGTGTGTATTGTGTATGTGTGTGTGTGTGTGTGTGTGTGTGTGTTGTTGTGGTGTGTGTGTGTGTGTGTGTGTGTGTGTGTGTGTGTGTGTGGACAGTGCCAAGAATCAAAACCGTTCCAGCGAAAGGATTCATTGAAAAGAAGGACGAAAAAAGATACAACATGGTGAGGAAGTAAAGGAAGGAAATGTGTATCGAGGAGGAGGAGGAGGAGGCGGATGAAGAGGAAGAGGAAAGAGGAGGAGGAGGAGGAGGAGGAGGAGAGGAGGAGAGGAGGAGGTGAGAGGAGGAGGGAGGAGAGGAGGAGGAGAGGAGGAGGAGGGGAGGAGGGGAGAGGGACTTGAATATGTATGCAGCAGACTGCAAATGTCACGAAAATATACATCTCTCCCTTCCTCCTCCTCCTCATCCTCCTCCTCCTCCTCCTCCTCCTCCTCCTCCTCCTCCTCCTCCGTCAGCGTCTCCTACAGGATATACACGAGAGCCTAACAGACTTGCATGTTGCACAAATGAGACAAGGAGATGAGAGGGCGAGAAAAAAGAGGAGGAGGAGGAGGGAGGAGGAGGAGGAGGAGGAGGAGGAGGAGGAGGAGGAAGGGAAAAAGGTTAGTCAGATATTTCCTTCGTTACAAAAAAATATAAGAGAGAAAAAATAGAAAGAGGAGGAGGAGGAGGAGGAAAAGAACAGGCGCCCACTGTTTATTCAGAGTTTTGTTTTTCTCATTCTTTGACCCAACCAGCTTAGCTTCTCACACTAAACATATCTTATCACATTCACGACATCTATTATACCATATCCTTCCACAAACAACCTATTTTGCTTGTGACGTCTTTGCTGCTTGCTAACTCTTGCTTTGCTTATGCTATTGCTTGTGCTTTTGCTTTTGCTTTTGCTGCCATAATCACAACTTTGGCTTATGTATAAAAAAAAAAGTGAACCCTAATAACATATTTTTATTTTTTTATTATTATGAATTATTAACAAGGCTAGCAAATATATCTCTATTTTTCCACTCGACAGTAAGTTTCAAAATCTATCAAAGGTTCAAATTCACTTTTTGATCAGAGTTTCAGAGTAATTTCAGAGTTACTCCACAGAGAACACAACACTGAAACATTACTAAAAAAAAAAAAAAAATCTTGGAAAACCATAAACTCCTTATAAAAATTGTTCTGCCAATACCAGGTGTGTGTGTGTGTGTGTGTGTGTGTGTGTGTGTGTGTGTGTGTGTGTGTGTGTGTGTGTGTGTGTGTGTTTGTTTGTTGGGTGTGTGTGAGGGGGGGAGGTGATGGAAAACACTGACGCTTGGATTAATGGAGGAGGAAATGAGTCTCGGTTCCTCCTCCTCCTCCTCCTCCTCCTCCTCCTCTTCCTCTTCCTCTTCCTCTTCCTCCTCCCCTCCTCTCCTCCTCCTCCTCCTCCTCCTCTCCTCCTCCTCCTCCTCCTTGAATGCCCTTCTTTTCCGCCACTGAAAAATCTAACGTGTCTTCCCTTTCGTTCCTACATCTCCTCCCCCTCCTCCTCCTCCTCTTCCTTCATCCTCCTCCCCCTCCTCCTCCTTCCTCCTTCCTCCTCCCCCTACCCCTTCCTCCCGCCTCTACGCCAGCCTCCTCCTCCTCCTCTCCCCCTGCTCTCCGTCGTCTTCTCCTTTCCCCTGCTCCCTTTTATTTCCGTAAAGGGGCGAGGAGCACGACGACCAAACAGCAGTCCAGGCTGGCCCCTACGATCAAAACTTACCACCAATTTCGGTTCTTAGCGAAATGAAGGAGACGTGTTCACGCAGACCAGATTGATTGGTACTTCAATTCTCCCTAGGACAAACTGGTGGAAGTTTTGTGGTAGGTGTCACGAGTGACAAACGGAAGCGCTTATGTTTCCAACATGAGCAAGACTCGAACGACATCACTGCAGCCTGGAGCCTGCGATGACGTCACAAAGAACAACAACGAAAACGACTCTCTATGTCATCCATGCAAGGAACAAACGACGTGTACAATAGGCGGATTCTGAAGAAAATTCTGGACACGTACAGGAGTTGATCCGGAAATTCAAGACTAAAACAATCATAATCATTAATTTCAGGAATTCTCCTCGCCCATAATTACTATAGTAGGCAAACGTTTTTAAACGGAATAAGGCGTTCAGCAACGCAATAACCGACTGAGGTCTGTTTGTCACAGAGAGAATGTAGACTTCGCAACTTCTCTGGATAATTTCTATGATGATACCCCATCCAGGTTGAGGATTCCATCCTATTTTGGGGATGACGGGACTCCACCTTCGCCCCGTCGGCCCAGCACTATTTGAGGACGTCCTGCTAAATGCTAAAGGTTCCCTTCTTCTGAAAGTTGCTTCCTCTTCCTTAAGATCAAAAAAAACGACGAGCGGACGGCGGTGCAGCATCACCTTAACCCACCCTTTCCTTCTTAATTTTGACCCACCAGCAACCAGGCTGGGGTCCCGTCCCGTTTCCGCAAATACTAATCAAAGCAAAGTAACTTTATCAACAAGCGCCCTGAAACAGTGGACCGTAGACCCCGCCCGGCCGGTAAAAAAAAACACCCTCACGGACAAGGTAACCAAAACTATCAGGAACTTACAAAATTACACTCTACACAAATGCCAGAAGCTTTTTTAAAGCGTACGAATTATTGCATCACGTTGTTGCCGGAACGGGGGCCATTTCTATATCGTCCAGTATCACTGAGATTGGGTCAACACAAAGAATAAACTTTATTCAAGTCTGAAATTAAAGCCATCCAGGCTATAAGACTTCCTAATTGTCGCACTGCATAAAGCAGGTGGAGGTGTCACATTCTTCTTTACATTAAAGAGAAAAATTTGCAAGCAATCGAAATCGATAAACGTAACAAAGATCTTATGAACTCAGTCTCACGCAAAGATTAAGCTGAAACGGTAAATTTGCCTAACTATTGGGACAGATATATCGGTCCCTCACCAAATCTAAGCGGGAAGTAGATTGCCCGGGTCCTTATGACGAGATAAGTCAGTTGTGAGCAATAAAAACGGATACAATTATTTGTGGAGATTTTAACCTCCCTCATATAATGTAATAATTCGGCTGATACGAGAAGGATGCGATTTGCGTGATATGGTGAACGAAGTATATTTAAATCCGGTGGTTCCGTGAGCCTACACGGGAAAGAGTATCCTAGATTTAGTTTTTCACTACCGACTTGCATAATCTGAATGATTACTGCGATATAGGTGACACTTTTGGCAAACAGTGATCACAGCTAATCCAGATTGCGGCATAAATTGCAATGTAGACATCACAGACAATCGTTATTAGTCCCAATTATAATAAAGGAAGATTTTCACGAAGATCAGCAGGGTTACTACAGCGAAGTTACATGGATTGACCTCTACTAAATGGCTAACGGGGTATAACGCACGGACGCCGAACATGTGTATGTATTCAATATAAACCTCCGATCGGTGCGTGGATAAACAGTTCCCATGGGAAAGAAAACGTTTGAATAACATAACAGACCCCATTGGGATGGAATAATGCGATCCACACAAATCATGGCAGAAAGGCGCCGAGGCGTATAAAGTTTACACAAAAAAAAACGATCAAATGGCAGACTGCGATTCTCAGAATACAATGACGTCAAAAAAAAAAAAAAAAAAAAAAAACGACAGGTCGCTGGGGGCAAAGGGACTATTAAGTCTACAAAAAAAAGCGCGAGTATGAGAAAAAATTGCAAAGGGAATCCAAATCCAAAAACAACCGAAAAGGTTCTTTCAATAACGTTCGAAGTAAGAAAAACGTCAAAACAAGTTATTGGACCACTGAAAGATAATAATAATAATTATCTTGGTAAATGATATATAAGGTATGTGGCGTTTCGTACTCAAATGAATACTTTAACCGGCGGTATTTATTAAAGAAGAAAGACAGACGAACTCCATACCAAGAACCAGTAAAAAACCATGTATGCAGGCCTGCCCGTCCAGGGTGACAAGGTTGGTAGACTAACCGATTAGTTCCCATGTCAGAGCGGAAGGCGTCCCCTGGTGCATTCGTCAGCGGTTCGAAGTCCCGCCTAGTTCATGCTGACGTGCGGTCGCTTTGTATAAGTCAATAAACCTTGTAGTTGGGGTACTCTTGCAAGTGTCTAGAATAGGATGAAAATCGTATCTTATTCTGTAATCAGGACTCCGAAAGTGATAACTGGTAATAGGAGAGATAACAGTGACGAAATATCAAAGTATTTGAGCTGAAACTTTGACCCCAGCAAAATCCGTGGGGTGGAACGAAATCTCGCCAAGACTAGACTTGCGCGCATGTCATAGTTCCACAACTTTCGCTCGTCCCCTTAAAGATTATTTTTCGAATAAATCGCTAAGTGACAAAAATGTTCCTAGTATGTGGGAAATTGCTAATGTTCACAAAACACCGATATTCAAAAAGGGAGTAAGAGCCTCCGCAAGTAATTATCGCCCAATTATTCCTAAAAACGTCCGTGATTGTTTAAACTATTTTGAGAAAATAATGCGGGATAAAATAGTGTCTTTTCCTCGATGAAAATAAACTCTATACTAAACTCCCAGCACAGCATGGAATTTCGAAATCAGAGATCCTTCCTTAACACACCTACCTGGATTTTTTTAATGTCATTTATTCAAACTGGGGACGCTAAAATTCCCCTCGGATGTAATATACCTTGATTTTCAGAAAGCCTTCGATACAGTTTCCACCATAACGACTGTTGACCAAATAAGGGCAACATGGCATAGTAAGAGCAATTAATGTTCATGGATTGGCGATTGGCTTTCCACAAATCGTAAACAAAACATGAGCGGGTAGTAATAAATGTGAGGCAATCTGATTGGTTTAGATGTCATAGTGGGGTGCTCAGGGCTCGGTATTGTCCGACCTCTTTTTTCTGATATTTCAACGATCTGGACTGCGGACGTGTATCTAAATATCCAAATTTGCAGATGACACCAAATTAGGCGGTAAAGCATATACTAGAGAAAACTGCGACTCATACAAAGTGCTCTTCGACAAACTATCAGATTGGAGTGATAAATGGCTATTAAAATTCAATTCCGAAAATGTAAAGTAATGCCTATAGGCAATGATAACCTCAATATAACTATCAAATGCTAAAATAAATTCGTTACTGAAAGTACAGCAGGAAAAGGATTTAGGTGTCATCATCGTAATGATCTGAAAAACCAGTTCGCATTGCCTAGCTGCCAGTAAAATGCGAATATGATGTTTGGGCTTTTATTAAAAACGTAACTTTGAACATAAAACGGCCGAAAGGTAATGACACCGATTATACACGTCCTTGGTTAGCGGCCGCACTTTGGAATATGCCGTTTCAATTCATTCTCTGGTCGCCCTGTTTTCGTAAAAGATCAAGCCAAATTGGGGGAATCAGGTGCAAAGAAGAGCAAACCAAACAAATTCCAGTCTCTCATCTCTGCGAAATTCATCTTATGAAGAGAGACTCGTTGCGGAAACTTAATAGTTTTCCTTAAGATCGTAGAAAAATCCCGTGGGGACTTGATAGAAACCTTTAAGATCCTAAAAGGTTTTGATGTCATTAATCAAGAGAACCTATCGAGCTTTCAACTCAAGTGGCAACAAGAAATTAATGGTTTAAAAAACAAAACTACACCGGAACGGTCAACGTTTGCAATCCAATCACCGATCTCCGTAAAAATTATTTTCAATGTTAGAGTCGTGATCGATGGACAAGTTACACAGCAAATGTTTGTCGTAGCCACCACAATAACTGACATTCCACAACAGACTTGACGCGCACTGTAAAGTAATTGGTTATTGATAGTGCGAATTCGTATCTAGTCCCCCGTATCGATTTAGTTTAGTGGTAGTGGTAGTTTAGTTAGTATTTTTTCATATCTATCATTCTTCACTATGGAACTTCTATGTTCCCACCCTCTTTAGGGACCATGGTATCTTTTTCCAACTGTTTTTTTCTTACAAGTAGTGATAGTTCGTAGTATGTAGTTCAGCAGATACCCTCGCTATGGGACCAATAGGTTCTCCTGTTGTCCTGTTACTCCTATGTAATCCTATGTATCCTCCTCCTCCTCCTCCTCCCTTTTTTTCTTCTCCTCCTCCTCCTCATTTTTATCTTCCCTTTACACTAAACTAGCTCCTTTCTCTAACATCCTTACCTTCATTTTACCTCTCTCTCTCTCTCTCATCTCCGTCTCTCTCTCCTCCTCTCTCTCTCTCTCTCTCTCTCTCTCTCTCTCTCTCGGTCTCTCTCTCTCTCTCTCTCTCATCGGTTCGTCTTCTCATCCTCTCGCTCTCTTCTCTCTCTCTCTTCTCTCTCTCTCTCTCCTCTCACTACATTTATCCTACTTCCCACTATCATAGATTTTGTTAATCTCTCCCTTTCCTTACTTCCCTTCCCCTCTCTCTCTCATCTCTCTCTCTCTTCTCTCGGTCTTCGCTCTCTTCTCTCTCTCTCTCTCTCTCTCTCACTCTCTCTCTCTCTCTCCCCGTCTCCTCTCTCTCTCTCTCTCATTCTCTCTCTCTCTCTCTCTCTCTCTCTCTCTCTCTCTCTCTCTCTCTCTCATATCTTCCTTAACTACAAAATATTACCCTCCTTCTCAGCCGTAATGGCACGCACGCAACAGTCACCCTTATCACCTTAATACATAAAGTCTAAATTAGGTTGTTTTACTCTATAATCTTTCCCCTCATAATACAATTAAGTGTGTACTTTTTCTTCCTTAATTGTCTATCATTAATTATTATTATTATTATTATTATTATTATTATTATTATTATTCTTTATTGTTATTATTATGATGATTGTTATTGTTTATTATTATTATTATTATTATATTGTTTTATTATTATTATTATATTAGTATTATTGTTATTAATTATTATTATTATTTTATTATTATGTTATTATTATTCTTAATTATATTATTATTATTGTTATTATTATTATTATTATTATTATTATTATTTATTGTTATTTATTATTATTGTTCTTATTATATTATTGTTAATTTTATTGTTATTGTTATTGTTAGTGTTATTTGTTTTATTATTATTTTATTATTTTTATTATTCTTATGTCAAGCATTTGGGGGAGAGCAGTGAGCGAAGTGGAGTGAGAAAAATAGATCTTAATGGTGGAACGAAATAGAATAAAAAATGTAAGTCTATGGTAGAACGAAATGTATTGAAACAAAAAATTATGACGTAGATGAAACGAAATCAAATAAAAAATTGAATGAAAAAAGGAAGAAAAAAAAAAATCAGATGAAACGAAATAGTAAAAAAAAACGAAATTAAAAGAAAAATCAGTATTAGATGAACCGAAATCGAGTAAAAGAATAGCGTTCATTAAGGAGGAATAGAACGAAACATTGTGGAGAGACGTACAATGAACACTGAACCTTCTCTCTCTCTCCTCTCTCTCTCCGTCTCTCCCAAGTCTCTCTCTCTCTCTCTCTCTCTCTCTCTCCTCTCTCTCTCTCTCTCTCTCTCTCTCTCTCTCTCTCTCTGCCCTATA
>JACEEZ010012523.1:27500-30000 GCA_016584305.1 Chionoecetes opilio | reverse complement strand
ACATCACACACATTCACAGCACAATCGAAAAAGTCGTAAAAAAGACCGAATTTTCATCACTCAGGGATCGTTTTTTACACCCGCGGCGAACATTTTGGTCCACACACACACACACACACACACACACACACACACACACACACACACACACACACACACACACACACACAGTCACGTTCGCCTCCATCAATAATATGAATGCCTTTCTGGAGTGTGCGTGTGTGTGTATGTAAATACGTGTGTGCGTGTGTTTGGAGTGAGTACGTGTGTGTGTGTGTGTGTGTATGTATGTGTGTGTGTTTACAAATTCTCCTCACATTTCGCGGTATTCTAATCTGCCGCGGTGACAGAACCAGAGAATTCGAACCCGTGTGTGTATGAGTACGCGTGTGTGTGTGTGTGTGTGTGTGTGTGTGTGAGTACGCGTGTGTGTGTGTGTGTTATTCACCCATGGTCTTGTCCACGCGAGCTGGCTCGCGATCGCCAGTTTTCACCCTCCCAGTGCGAGCTTGGAGCTCATTATTACCGATCTTTGGGCAATGTTGGGACCTCACACACCACACACCCCCATCTCCTTGCTCAAGGGGGACAGTACCGCCCGAATTTCACAGTGGAAAAATCCCCGGGAATGAGCGGGTTCGGGGATCGAACGCCGGACCATAGAATGATGCCGAGCGCCCTAACCAACTGAGCCACACGGACGGTGTGTGTGAGTACGTGTGTGTGTGTGTGTGTGTGTGTGTGTGAATTTACAAACCCTCCTCACTATTCACCGCATTTCTAACCCGACACGGTGACAGAAGCAAAGGATTCAAACCCGGGGCCTCAGGTGACGCCCTCGGGGAAGCCCTCCACTAGGCCACCGTGGTCACCATCGATATCTCCATCTCATCATCATCATCAGGAACCACTAAATGAACCTGCAGGGACGGGATCACGGGCTGACGATTCTCCAACTGGGTCGAATTGCCTTGTTTCTCACTCCTTTTCCTCTTCTTCCTCCTTGGGGTCGAAACAGACGAAGCGGCCCTTGAGAAACAGAACGAAAGGGCCGAAGCTGCAGTATGTCTCTCGGACCGCCCTGATTTCCTGATGATGACGATGAGGCCTAAGACGTAGAGGGTTAGGACCACGCCCACGTAGGTGAGGGCGTGCCTCTGGGCGGCCGCGTGCAGCTGCGTCATCTGGGTGTGCAGCTGGAGGCGGTGGGGCGTGGCGCTGCTGTTCCCGCTGCACTCACACCACAGCTCCTCCAGGGTCAGGCCGGACATTCTGAAATAGACATAATAAGCGAATAAGCGAATAGAATAAGAAAGAAAAAAAAGGAAAAAGAGGAGGAAAAAGAAGAAAACTAAGAAAAAAAAAGGAGGAAAGAAGAAGAAAACTAAGAAAAAAAAAAGGAAAGGAAAAAAGAGGAGGAAAGAAGAAGAAAACTAAGAAAAAAAAAGGAAAGGAAAAGAGGAGGAAAGAAGAAGAAAACTAAGAAAAAAAAAACGGGAAGAAAAAAGAAAAAACTAAGGAAAAAGGAGAGGAAAGAAGAAGAAAACTTAGAAAAAAAGGGGAAAAAAAAAAAGGAGGAAAGAAGAAGCAAACTAAGAAAAAAAAGGAAACAGGAGAGGAAAGAAGAAGCAAACTAAGAAAAAAAAGGAAACAGGAGAGGAAAGAAGAAGCAAACTAAGAAAAAAAGGAAAAAGGAGAGGAAAGAAGAAGCAAACTAAGAAAAAAAAAAGGAAAAAGGAGAGGAAAGAAGAAAACTAAGAAAAAAAAGAAAAAAAAAGGAAAAGGGAGAGGAAAGAAGAAGCAAACTTTAAGAAAAAAAATGAAAAGATGAAAGAGTAGGAGTATACATAGTACATGCATACATACATACATACATACATACATACATACATACATACATACATACATACATACATACATACATACATACATACATACATACATACATACATACATACATGCATACATACATAGGTGTGTATACGCGAGATATAATGACGAAGATACACATATACATACGTTCATACATATAGGCTAGTGGTTATGGTTGTTACGTGTGTGTGTGTGGGGTGTGTGTGTGTGTGTGTGTGTGTGGGTGGGTGTGTATGTGGGTGTGGTTATGGTTGTTACGTGTGTGTGTGTGTGGGTGTGTGGGTCTCTATTTTTACCCCTCCTCCTCCTCCTCCTCCTCCTCCTCCTCCTCCTCCTCCTCCTCCTCCTCCTCCTCCTCCTCCTCCTCCTCCTCTTCTTATCTCCATAATTATCACGACCCATTCTGTCCCCTCATTATTTTTGCTTATTTTGATATATGCCTCATTTTCTTTATTTATTTTCTTCATTTCCTCAGTCATTATCATATACTCTCTCTCTCTCTCTCTCTCTCTCTCTCTCTCTCTCTCTCTTCTCTCTCTTCTCTCCTCTCTTCTCTCTCTCTCTCTTGGCTTTATTGCTCGTTTGCGCTCTCTTCGTCATCATCATTGACCCCTCCTCCTCCTCCTCC
>JACEEZ010012523.1:20000-22500 GCA_016584305.1 Chionoecetes opilio | reverse complement strand
GAAGGTAATCCCATTAGGAGGAGGAGGATTACATAGGATTACATAGGAATAACAGACACCAGGAGACCTATTGGTCCATAGCGAGGGTATCTGCTGAACTACATACTACTAACTATCAACTACTTGTAAGAAAACAGTTGGAAAATGATACCATGTCCCTAAAGAGGATAGGAACATGGAAGTTTCATAGTGCAGAATGATAGGATATGAAAAATACTAACTACAACTACCACTACCACTACAACTAATCGATACGGGGGACTAGATACGAATTCGCACTATCAATACCCATTTACTTTACAGTGCGCGTCAAGTCTGTTTTTTAATGTAGTTTTTGTGCTGGCTCCGACATTTGCTGGTAACTTGTTCCATCGATCAACGACTCTCACATTGAAATAATTTTTACGGAGATCGGTGATGCAGCGTTGACCGTTTAGTTTTAAACCATTATTTCTTGTTGTCACTTGAGTTGAAAGCTCGAATAGGTTCTCTTGATTAATGACATCAAAACCTTTTAGGATCTTAAAGGTTTCTATCAAGTCCCCACGGATTCTACGATCCTTTAAGGAAAACATATTAAGTTTCCGCAGTCTCTCTTCATAAAGATGAATTTCGCAGAGATGGAATTTGTTTGGTTGCTCTTCTTTGCACTGATTCCAATTTGGCTTGATCTTTTACGAAACAGGGCGACCAGAATTGAACGGCATATTCCAAGGACGTGTATAATTGTGTCATTACTTTCGGAGTTTTATGTTCAAAGTTGCGTTTAATAAAGCCCAACATCATATTTGCCTTTTTACTGGCAGCTAGGCAATGCGGACTGGTTTTCAGATCATTACTGATGATGACACCTAAATCCTTTTCCTGCTGTACTTCAGTTAACGATTTATTTTGCATTTGATAGTTATATTTGAGGTTATCGTTGCCTATATGCATTACTTTACATTTATCGGAATTGAATTTTAATAGCCATTTATCACTCCAATCTGATAGTTTGTCGAGATCACTTTGTATGAGTTCGCAGTTTTCTCTAGTATATGCTTTACCGCCTAATTTGGTGTCATCTGCAAATTTCCATATTTTAGATACAAGTCCGCAGTCCAGATCGTTGATATATATCAGAAAAAGAGTAGGACCCAAGACCGAGCCCTGAGGCACCCCACAAGTAACATCTAACCAATCAGATGCCTCGCCATTTATTACTACCCGTTGTTTACGATTTGAAAGCCAATCGCCAATCCATGAACATAATTGCTCTCCTAAGCCATGTGCCCCTAGCTTGGTCAACAGTCGCTTATGTGGAACTGTATCGAAGGCTTTCTGAAAATCAAGGTATATTACATCAGAGGGAATTTTAGCGTCCCAGTTTGAATAAATGACATTAAAAAAAATCCAGTAGGTTTGTTAAGCAGGATCTCTTATTTCGAAATCCATGCTGGGAGTTTAGTATAGAGTTATTTTCATCGAGAAAAGACACTATTTTATCCCGCAATATTTTCTCAAATAGTTTAACAATCATGGACGTTAGACTAATTGGGCGATAATTACTTGCGAGGCTCTTACTCCCTTTCTTGAATATCTTGAGGAGGAGGAGGAGGAGGTGGAGGAGGAGGAGGAGGAGGATACTGGGGAAAGTACGGAAATATATCGGATTCTGGTCATTACTTTCCCACTACACACACACACACACACACACACACACACACACACAAGACCATTCCTCTCTCCTTCCTTTTATATATTTTTTGTAAGCAATTACTTTTTTTGTGTTTTTTTTATTGGATAGTTACTCTGGTCAATAGGGAGAAAGAGAGAGAGACAGACAGACAGACAGACAGACAGACAGACAGACAGACAGACAGACAGACAGACAAAAAATAAAAAAATCCCTCAAAAAATAATAAAAACAAAAACCTTTTAAGCAATCGTCCAGACCATTTCATCATTCCTGATTTAATGCAGTCAAAATATAGCCATTATCGAGTATATCATAAATACATGTTATCACTTTTATCTCATATCTTTATATATATATGTACTCACTTTATCAATATGCTGTCACTTTTTTGCATCCAGTCTCCCGTTTTTAAATAATCCTCAATCAAAATCTGTAAATTCCTCGAGCTTCCAAAACGCTCCTCACGACTTACAGACGACGCACCACGGCTCGGTGACGTCAACTAAGGAGGCCTCCCAACCCCGCGGTAATACAAATACACGTAAAATTATAAATCATTCAATAAACAATACAATAGATAGATAAATAAGAGTCCCCTTAAATATAGAAAGAAAACTAAACAATTCCTTCGTTTTCTTCCAAGACCCGAATGATCCGAATCCAGGCAATAATCAATTAATCAATAATCAATTTGTAGAAAACAGGATGAGGGGAGGGAGAGGCGGAGGAGTAACTGAGGTAAGAAGATTAGAAGTGATGTCGGGAAGGAAGAGGAGGAGGAAGAAGAGGAGGAAGAAGAGGATGAAGGAAGGGTAAGAGGAT
>JACEEZ010012523.1:0-10000 GCA_016584305.1 Chionoecetes opilio | reverse complement strand
AGAAAAATATATAATAAAATGTGATGTAGGAAAAGGGAAAATAAGATGCAAAGAATAAAATGGTACACACAAATTTAAAAAAAAAAAAAAAAATTCTGACCTCTATGATATCTGATAAGGAGAAGAGGAGGAGGAGGAAGAGGAAGAATAGGATAGGAGGAGGAGGAGGCAGAGGAATTATCATAGGCATCTTACAATTACATAGAAAGAAGGAAGGAAGGAAGGAAGGAAGAAAAAAACATATTAGGAGGAACAATACCCTACCTAACCTTACCTAACCTTACCTAACCTTACCTTACCTTACCTAACCTAACCTTACCTAACCTTACCTAACCTTACCTAACCTTACTTTACCTTACCTTACCTTACCTTACCTTACCTAACCTTACTTTACCTTACCTAACCTAACCTAACCTAACCTTACCTAACCTAACCTAACCTTACCTAACCTAACCTTACCTTACCTAACCTAACCTTACCTAACCTTACCTAACCTTACCTAACCTTACTTTACCTTACCTTACCTTACCTTACCTTACCTTACCTAACCTTACCTTACCTGACCTGACCTGACCTGACCTAACCTAACCTTTGCTTCCCACTAATGAAGTATCCACCAGGTGTTTAAAGGACCCATCTAATTAAGTACCTGTCAGTTGTATGCTAATTATGCATTATTTACTTGTGACAATGACGATAATGAGGTGTCATTCTACTCGTTTACCGTATGTATTGTTATTAATAGTAGTAGTAGTAGTAGTGGTAGTTGTTGTTGTTGTTGTTGTGGTGGTGATGGTAGGGGTGGTGTTAGTGGTTGTAGTAGTAGTAGTAGTAGTAGTAGTAGTAGTAGTAGTAATAGTAGTAGTAGTAGTAGTAGTAGTAGTGATGGTAGTGGTGGTGTTAGTGGTTGTAGTAGTAGTAGTAGTAGTAGTAGTAGTAGTTGTAGTTGTAGTAGTAGTAGTAGTAGTAGTTGTAGTAGTTGTAGTTGTAGTAGTAGTAGTAGTAGTAGTAGTAGTATTTTCTAATGTTTCTATATTATCATAATTTTTTTTCATTTCCTAATAACCTATTTCTTATCTACTAGAAATATTATTATCATCTTTTTTATATTTCATCTTATCAATTTTCATATTTCCCTCAAAAAAAAGGAAAAAATAGAAGAAAAAACTCAAAATCCCTGAATCCCTTTTATTCCTAGAGAACGAGCGAGACAGGAAACAGGAAATAAGCTTTAGAACTTACGGTAAATCCCTTAGAATCCTCTTTACCATAAGGATTAACATAAATATTACAATGCAGGCTTTTAGTTCTGAATGGGAGGGTGAATGGGTAATGTGTAATGACATGGACAATGGGTAATGACAAGGACAATGGGTAATGGCAAGGACAATGGGTAATGGCAAGGACAATGGGTAATGGCAAGGACAATGGGTAATGGCAAGGACAATGGGTAATGACAAGGACAATGGGTAATGACCAGGACAATGGGTAGTGACCAGGACAATGGGTAATGACCAGGACAATGGGTAATGACAAGGACAATGGGTAATGGCAAGGACAATGGGTAATGATAAGGATAATGGGTAATGGCAAGGACAATGGGTAATGACCAGGACAATGGGTAATGACCAGGACAATGGGTAATGACCAGGACAATGGGTAATGGCAAGGACAATGGGTAGTGACCAGGACAATGGGTAATGACAAGGACAATGGGTAATGACAAGGACAATGGGTAATGACAAGGACAATGGGTAATGGCAAGGACAATGGGTAATGACCAGGACAATGGGTAATGACCAGGACAATGGGTAATGACCAGGACAATGGGTAATGACAAGGACAATGGGTAATGGCAAGGACAATGGGTAATGATAAGGATAATGGGTAATGGCAAGGACAATGGGTAATGACCAGGACAATGGGTAATGACCAGGACAATGGGTAATGACAAGGACAATGGGTAATGACAAGGACAATGGGTAATGACAAGGACAATGGGTAATGACAAGGACAATGGGTAATGGCAAGGACAATGGGTAATGGCAAGGACAATGGGTAATGGCAAGGACAATGGGTAATGACAAGGACAATGGGTAGTGACCAGGACAATGGGTAATGGCAAGGACAATGGGTAATGACCAGGACAATGGGTAATGGCAAGGACAATGGGTAATGACCAGGACAATGGGTAATGGCAAGGACAATGGGTAGTGACAAGGACAATGGGTAATGACCAGGACAATGGGTAATGACCAGGACAATGGGTAATGACCAGGACAATGGGTAATGACAAGGACAATGGGTAATGACCAGGACAATCGGTAATGACCAGGACAATGGGTAATGGCAAGGACAATGGGTAGTAACCAGGACAATGGGTAATGACCAGGACAATGGGTAATGGCAAGGACAATGGGTAGTAACCAGGACAATGGGTAATGACCAGGACAATGGGTAATGACCAGGACAATGGGTAATGACCAGGACAATGGGTAATGACCAGGACAATGGGTAATGACAAGGACAATGGGTAATGACCAGGACAATGGGTAATGACAAGGACAATGGGTAATGACAAGGGTAATTATCAGGAAATTGGTGTTTTGTGAAAAAATTAAGAAAATTTCATTTTCTCAATAATTTACATTTGATTATTATTTCCCTACAGCTTGCATGAAAGGTCTTTGTCTGCTCAATTTACTGCCCGAGACATTTTTTGCTTGCGCTGCATCGTTTTTGAGTTATTTAAAAAAAAAAATCATCAAATTCCCAAATTTCCAAGGGAAATTTCCAATTAAGAAAATTTTATTTTCTCAGTTATTTACATTCCAAAATTATTTCAATAAAGCTTAAATGAAAGGTCTTTGCCTGCTCAATCTTTAATTTATTCCTTTTTTGTTTGCCCTGCATCGTTTTAAAGTTATTAAAAAAATTGTCATTTTTCATCAAAATTCCAAAAAAAAACAAGGGTGTAGCGAAGGTAAGGGAGGTAGCCCTGCAGATTTTGGTGAAAATTTTCACATCTCAGATTCTCATGAAAATCGGTCCACAGAGACTTTGTGTCACACTGAACACGAATCTGGCGTCAGTTTTGTGATGTGACACCTATCTATTGTTTTCATATATTTTTTCTATTTACAAACATCTATTTTTCCTCCTTTTATTATTATTACCTCTCTCTCTCTCTCTCTCTCTCTCTCTCTCTCTCCTCCTCTCTCGTCCCCTCTCTCTCTCTCTCTCTCTCTCTCTCTCTCTCTCTCTCTCTCTCTCTCTCTCTCTCTCTCTCTCTCTCTCTCTCTCCTCTCTCTCTCTCTTTATATATATTAATTCCTCCTTCACTTTTTATTCATATTCTTAATCTCACCAGCGATTTCCAAAAATTTCCCAAGGGGGGCCAAAATCTTTCCCTTACTTCCTTGCCCCCCCTATGCCCCCCTTTGCCCCCCTTTCCCCCCTTCGCCCCCTCCTTCACCCAAACTATAAAAGGATTTGTAGAGGAACTCGGCGAAGGAGGGGCGTGGTGGCTACTTCCGGCCCTCGTTATCTCTCTCTTTTCTCTTTTCTCCTTTTCTCTCTCCTCCGTCTCTCTCTCTCTCTCTCGTCTCTCTCTCTCTCTCTCTCTCCTCTCTCTCTCTCCCTCTCTCTCCCCCTTCTCCCTCTCTCTCTCTTTTCCTCTCCCCTCTCTCTCTCTCTCTCTCTCATTTCATCGGTTTTTTTCCATATTTATTATCATTATTATCATCTCTCCGTATTATTATTATTATTATTATTATTATTATTATCATTATTATTATTATTATTATTATTATTATACCAGTTTTTCTTTCCTTATTATTTTCATTGCTAGTTTTTCAATGTTTTTCTTATCTTATTTTTCTTCCTTCTTTATTCCCTCTCCTATTTTTACCATTTTTCCTTCTTCTTTCCCTTCTTTTCTTCTCTTCTTTTCTTCTTTTCTTCTTCTTACGAACTCTTAAGAAGTCACGAAGAGATGCTAACGAAGGAATAGACAAAGGAAAAGAAATAACTAAAGGAATAACACAAGAAATAACATAGGAAAAGATATGAAGGAAAGACACAAAAAACAATATAAATAGAACGAATATAAAAGAAGAAAGGAAGAAAGAAAAAGGAAAGAAAGAAAGAAAAAGGAAAGAAAGAAAGAAGAAAGGAAACAGAAAGAGAGGAAGGAATAAAAGTATATTTGTACCGGCCAACTTTTACCCTTCTAACAAAACAAAACAAAACAAAAAAATATATATATAAAAAAGGCGACGGGTAAAATAAACTCAAAAATAATGTATTCAAGAAAAAATCTAGATATTTCGCGCGTGCAAAAACTGCTAAGAGATGTTTTTTTGGTTCATTCTGTAAAGCAAAAAAAAAACCTGAAGGAAGGTAGAAATAAAAGTATATTTTTCTTTTAAAACCAAAAAAATAAAAGAAAAAAAAGCAAAATAGTCGAGGGTTAAAAAAACAAAAAATGTATTAAAGAAAAAACTATTATATTTTCATACTATATAAACTATAAAAGATATTTTCCCACGTATCCAAAAACTGCCAAGAGGTTTTTTGTGCACCCTGTAACCAACATGACTTTTTTTTCCACCCTGTAGCCTACACAAACTACAGTGTTATTTTTAGCTATAAAACCAACACTTATTTTTTCGTGGTAACCTTCGGAATTTCAGCCTTCCTTCACCCCCTCCTTACCCCTTCCTTCTATTCCTTCCTTCTTCACTCTTCCTTCCTTTCCTTCCTTCCTTTCCTTCCTTCACCCTTCCTTCCCTACCGTCATCCCCTCCTTCCCATCCTTCCTTCACCCCTTCCTTCCTTCCTTCCTTCACCCCTTCCTTCCCTTCCTTCACCTCTCCTTCCTTCATTTCCCTCCTTCCTTCCTTTCCTTCCATCACCCCCTCCTTCCCTTCCTTCACTCTTTCCTTCACCCCTCCTTCAACGACCCCTTATGAGCACGTCCCCTTCAGTCCCCCCTTTCCTTCCTTCCTTCTTTCACCCCTTCCTTCCTTCCTTCCTTCACTTAAGAAAAATAGATAAAAGTGAAATAAACACCCAATTCATTCAGTTCCTACTTCACCCCTTCCCACTTTACTTCCTTCCTTCCTTCCTTCATTCACCCCTTCCTTCCTTCCTTCACCCCTCCTTCAGTAGGGTCACTACACGAACCCAGAGGTCCTTACTGTCATGTAGACCGAGTTTATGACCTCCTCCTCCTCCTCCTCCTCCTCCTCCTCCTCCTCCTCCTCCTCCTCCTCCTCCTCCTCCTCCTCCTCCTCCTTGGGGTGATGGAGAGGAGGAAGAAAAGTAACAGGAAAGCGTAGAAAAGTTGGGGTTGGCTTGAGGGGTTATTAGTGTGTGTGTGTGTGTGTGTGTGTGTGTGTGTGTGTGTGTGTGTGGTGTGTGTGTGTGTGTGTGTGTGTGTGTGTGTGTTTTATTAATCTTTTTCTGTGTTCTATTTATTCGATTTTTTTTTTATTTCTTCCTCTCTCTCTCCTCTCCCCCCTTTCCCCTCTCTCGTTCTCTCCCTTCTCTTTTCCTCTCTCTCCTCTCTCTTCTCCCTCTCCCATCTCCCTCTCCCTCCTTTTCCTCTCCCTTCTTCCCCTCCCTCTCTCTCTCNTTCTTCTTACAGGGAATGCAACTAATGAGAAGCCATCTCAAAGAGTTGACAGACTAACATAGTCATTTAGTCAGGATTTGGTTTATGCAGTGACTTGTGGACCCAAAACCACCAAACAGTCTTGTTCACCACACTGTCATTACACTGTAATTCATTCACTGAATCGACTTGGTCATGGAATATCCTATTCACAACTTGAGGAAAATGACACTGCATTGTGTATGGAGAAACTCTCTTATGGATGGACTGGGCAAGCTATTATTCCCAGTAATATTCAGCCTTACCTTTTCACAAACTTGGATTGGGATAATATAGATCGATTAGAAGAGACATTGAATGGCAAAGGGAGTTCTCATCGAGTACATGGAAAAGCAGTACAAGCAAGTACCAAGACAGCATTTACAAATGTAAAGAAAACAAAGCAGAGAAGTATTACAACTACAGATGAAGAAATCCCTATTACCCTATATATACATTGCTGGTGAACAAGAGGGGCCAAAGTTATCTTCAGCAAACTTGACCTTGGTGCACTAGAAGTTCTATATAAGAAGGAAGAAAGAAAATCTCAAGGGAAAAATTTGATTTGGGCAGTTAGCAAGACATAATAAAGAAAACGTAAATAAACAGATGGTACCAAGCTGGACTGGGTTCAATATAGTGGCAAGAAATACACATGTTGTGTCACAAGATAACATTGGATATCTCCCAACAATAAATGCTCCAGCTAGAGAACTATCAACAGTATCTGAAATACTGAAAAGGTCTGAAGATATCAGGAAAAGTCTAAATCTCTCTTCAGTAGTAGTAGTTATGGCCCTAACATTGTATGCAAAAGCCTCTGAAATTATATGGAAAAACAATGACAATAACTCAATCAATCATTGGGGGCTTACGCCGGGGGCGCGTCGCTTCGCCCACCCTACGACGCCACTCCCGGGGGTCACCATGCAGGCTCCTTTCCCATTTCCAAGCAACTCTCAACAAGAGACATCAACTTGCCCCAGCCACGAGCCTTGTGGGCGTCCCCTTGACCTCTTCCACGCCGGATGTCTCTTACAGATAAAAACCCGATAGGAAGGATCGGTTACAGGGTAGCGTGCCACATGCCCATATAGCCGAAATTGGCGCTGACGGACTATGCAGGTAATAGGCCTCGATTCAGTCTCACGGTGCAATCGCTGATTTGACACGTAATCATCCCATTGATACCCCATGATTCTGCGAAGACACTTATTACCAAAGGCATCGATTCGTCTCTACAAATCGCAATTTAGTGTCCATGTCTCCAAACCATAGAGTAAGACAAGGATCACAAGCGACTTGAAGTTCCGGATCTTTGTCCTCCTGCACAGGTACCGACAATGCCAAATACTCCTGCTGAGCGAGTCCATAACACCGTGGGCTATGCCAATCTGCCGTAAGACTTCTTGAAGTGATCCGCCGTCATTATGGATTGCGCTACCAAGGTATGTAAAGCTTTCCAAGATCTCAATGTCCTCGCCGCACGCACGAACAGACTGTACTGTTTCATCTAGTAAGCCTCCAAACACCTGGACTTTGGTCTTAAGCCAGTAGTCCTCAAGTCCCAAAAAGGCCATACCTCCTCGTGCAGCGCCTCGAGAGCCATCACCAGGACCTCCAGCGACTCAGCAAAGATTACTGTATCATCGGCAAAAAAAAGGTCAGTGATCTTGGTGTTGCCGAGGGATGCTCCACAATCACTTTGATCTACAACTTTGCCCAATAGTACCCAGTCCATACAAGTGTTGAAAAGTGATGGGGCAAGGGACGCACCCTTACCTCACTCCTACATTAACAGGAAAGAAGCTGATACACCTCCCCACACTTCACAGCACTCTCAGTCCCAGAATACAGACCAGTCATCAAACCAATAGTACCTGCAGGAATCCCACGAAGTCGCAAAAGTCCCAGAGTGACTCACGATGCACTGAGTCAAACGCCTTCTTGAGATCAACATAGGCTGCAAGCATCCCTGTCTAAACTCACGTCAGCGTTCCACCAGGACACCAAGCGCTAGGATAAGGTCCGTTGTTGACTTACCAGGCGTGAACCGAGACTGCTGAGGTGTCTGATGCTTCACCAGATGACTGCGGATCCGCGTCAGCAAAATGGGTAAGCATCTTGCTTGCACGCTGAGCAGTGTAATACCGCGGTAATTGTTGCAGTCCTGACGGTCCCCTTTCCCTTTCCAGATAGGACGACCAGCCCCTTTTCCAGTCAGGAGGAATGGTACCTGATTGCCACACGGCAGTCAGGACAGCATGCAACCCACGGATCATGGCCTCACCCCCAGCTTTGAGGAGCTCCGCACTGATATTACAAACAGCAGCTGCCTTTCCACCCCTCACTTTGCTACAGCCTCTCTGACTTCGTCAAGAGAGGGTGCGGTTTCGTTAATGGGAGGATCGGCATCCACTGCCTGTAACCCACCAGTGGTGTGAAGTTGCTCAATTGGAGGGTCCACCGTGAACAACTGCCCAAAGTACTCAGCCCAACGAGTCATGCCCATCCATGTCCGACACGAGATGCCCATCTGCTGCTCGAATAACACTCGCCGAGATGGAGACTTGGAACGGAGCTTCTTCAGGGCTCGGTAGGCGGGTCGGACGGTCATTAGCGTTCAAATGGCACTCGACATCCTCAGCGAGACTCCTGACACACCTCTCCTTGTCTCTCCCCAGAAGGGTTTCTAGTCCGGCGTGGCAGAGCCCTGTGCTGGTCCTGGTTCTCAGCCAGCCTGGCAGCGCGACTCTCCTCGATTTTCAACAGCATCTCCGTCGAGACAAAACCACGCCTTGACCTCGGCGCTCCCCAATACACTCCTTGGCTGCCTGTAGAGTTTCACGTTTGAAGATATCCCACAGTTCTACAGGGTCCTCAAGGCACCGAGCACATCAAACCGATTTGAGACTGCCACCGCATACTCATGGGCACATGTCAATCCTTCAGTTTCTCAAGATGAAACACAGTATCGTTACCTCCTGAGATTCTTCTGGACTTGACATGAAGCTTAAGTGTAGCAACAACAAGTCTGTGATCTGTTCCAAAGAAATCAGTTCCAAAGAAGTACAATGATGCATACTGTAATATAAATTCTTCGTATGGGTGCTTTCCACACTATCTGTAACTTTATGTCAATCCTTGGAAAAGATTTCATGATGTTTCGTGACATTTGCATTGAATCTGGCATACTTGGAGAAGGTTCAGTAAATGGTGTGACAGACGGGAAAATGTACAGGTCAGGGAGCTAAAGCCATATAATGGTCAATGAGCATTCTTTGTGAGGCATGAATTTCAAGGCGACAGCTCCAATTAATTAGCAAGAAATCTAGTCAATAAGAATGAATGTAGGTATGAAATTATTATATCACGTATGGTACAATGCTGAGAACGAGTAGAAATTATCAAAATAGCGCTGCTAGGAACGATAACACTCATATTACAAAATGATGTCTCTAACTCTTAAACAATGCTCTGACAAATATTTACATAAATAAAAAACTATTTAAAATTCAATTTTGGTAGAGGAACAACTAACAGTTTGGTTTATATATCAACCATTATGAATATTTAATTATTTTTTCGATTTTCATCAAAAATTTGTATTTTCTATATAATAAGTGGCTTAAGCGTTTATAAGATGCTAAAATTCGTATTTGATATTTTTTTTTTATTTATCATATCATTAACTCATAACCCTGCAAATGTTAAGATTGTAGTCTAAAATATGATTTTTTCACAAAGGTTTTTGTAAACCGATGTGTATTAATTTGGGAAAAATTACGTGTTGCAAAAAATACACAAAAGCAGCATTAAAACACATTTGGCCAGTATTTTTTCAAGCCTATCATACATTTTCCTCTATCTATGGGTCCTACTGATCTCAACAATCATAGTGGTCCTTTGCCCCTAAATTGATATCTCAGTAAATATCAGGAGTATGATATTGATCATCTCCTAAAACACACTTCTAACATATCATCACGTATCTATCTAAGAGTCGCCATGTACTTGGTGCTGACTTCGTATACGCTCGTAAACAAGGAACAAATTTAACGTACACAGTTATGTACAATGCTACACTCACTCGAGAGACGCAGAGTAAGGGCGATCTGATAAAGTTTTTAAGTGGATAAAGGGATTTAATAAAGGAGAGGTAGGAAAAGTTCTTACGGCTATAACCAGGGTAGAACAAGAAGTAACGAATTCAAGCTGGAAACGCGTAGATTTAAAAAAGAAATAGGGAAAAACTGGTTCACAAATTGGGTGGTGAATGATTGAATGGACTTAGTAACAGGTAGTTAGTGCGGAGTCATTAGGGAGCTATAAAAGGGGGTTGAT
>JACEEZ010012522.1:100000-108625 GCA_016584305.1 Chionoecetes opilio | reverse complement strand
GCATTGATATATCAGGAAAAGAGTTGGACCAAGACCGAGCCTGAGGCACCCTACTAGAAATCTAACCACTTGATGCTTCGCCATGATACTACACGTTGCTTACGGTTTGAAAGCCAATCGCCAATCCATAAACATAATCGATCTCCTAAATCATGCGCTCTTAACTTGGTCAATAATCACTTACAGGTATGGGGAACTGTATCGAAGGCTTTCTGAAAATCAAGGAATATTATATCAGAGGGAATTTAAGCGTCCCAGTTTGAATAAATGACATTGAAATAATCGAGTAAGTTATTTAAGCAGGATCTCATATTTCGAGAACCACGCTGGGAGTTTAGTTTTAAGATATCTTCGTCAAGATAGGACATTATTCTATACCGCAATATTTTCTCAAATACTTTAAGCATCACATAAGTTAGACTAATGGGCCGATAATTATTGGCGAGGCTCATACATCCTTTCTTGAATATCGGTGTAACATTAGCTAACTTCCATATACTTGGAACGTTTTTGTCCATTAGCGATTTGTTGAAAATAATCTTCAATAGGAGCGAAAGTTTACCGTAACATTCACGAAGTAGTTTAGGCGAGATTCCGTCCACCCCCACGGATTTTGCAGGGTCAAGTTTCTGCAAATACTTTGATATTTCGTCTACCGTTATCTCTCCTATTACCAATATATCACTTGCTGGTCCTACAAACATGTTGACTGGATCTGGTAATGGAGCTTCGCCCTCTTTAATAATAACTGCATTAAAGTAATCATTGAGTACGGACGCAATACTCTCATTATCGCTTTAATAAGATTGTATTCTTATCTTTCAGTTGCCCAATACATTCTTTGACATTTTTCTTGCTTCGAACATATTGAAAAAATCTTTTCGGGTTCGATTTAGATTCCTTAACAATCTTTTCTTCAGACTAGTGCTTTTTAGACCTAATCATACCTTCACAACGACGATTTAAGTCATTATAATCTCTAAAATTGCAGTCCGTATTAGATAGCTTGTAAATGTTATACGCTCGTCGTCGACGAGGAGGAGGAGGAGGAGGAGGAGGAGGAGGTGGTGGTCATACAACGTGGTATTAAAACGTTTCCATTACGGCTTCTGCCCCTCCATCAGGCTGTTCTTAGTATTGGTGGTGATGGTGGTGGTGGTTGTGTGGTAGTGGTAGTGGTAGTAGGGTGTTGGTGGTGATAGTAGTGGTGGTGGGCACCGAGATAATTGAAATGTGCCTGGACTAGTCTAGTTTTGGGCCTTCATTCCTGCAGTAGGTAAAGGTAGAGGTGTGGGGGGCGTATGCTATATGTATAATAATGTAACATCCTTTTTTTGTATTGTTTTAACAACTTAGAAAAAACTTTCAAATGAACTGTTGACCAGAAATAGTTTCATTCACTAGAGTAATAAGATATAGGCTACACATCATACACATAATGTATTTACAAAAAAAATATAAGAAAAGCAATGACCAAACACTTAAATTAACAATAATAAACTAGAAATACAATCAAATGAACTGTTGACCATAAATAGTTCATCCACTAGAGTGATATGACATACACATATGTGTAATTCTGAGAAAAAAAATTAAGAAAAATCAATAAGTAAACACGAAATTGATAATTATGTAACCTACAAATACATTCGAATGCACTGTTGACCAGAAATATTTCCATTCACTCTAGAATGATAAAACATACACATATGTGTAGTTATTACAAAATACAAGAAAAGCAATAACCAAGCACTAAATTGATAATAATATAACTTATAAATACATTCAAATGCACTGTTGACCAGAAATAGATTGATACACACAAGTGATAAGATATGTTACACATACAACAAATGCAATACCCAATCACTAAATTGATAATAATATAAGTAACATCATAATACAATACATAAAGATTACATCCAGAATGGCACATTCATTTTACAAACAGTGGTGCTTTCCCTGCTTTCAACTTTGCAAAATTATGAAGAACAACATAAAATTTAATGAGATCTTCCAAGGTGAGACTCAATACTGAGTCTAGTCAAGTCTATAAGTCATGATTGGGTCATTGTTGTTCATAGAAAGTTTTTATCAGCTTGAGTTTGATGAATGAGCACTCTGCAGAGGCGACATTGGCAGAGATTGTTAGCAGAATGCACATGCTGACAGATACATTAAGGAAGAGCCCTTCTAGTCTGCACTATGTCAAGCAATTATAAAGCTGCAATGGGCTTAGTTTGTTCTGTCCAAAATTTGAACGATGAAATGTTGGTAGTTGCCTCATTTCCATCATGATGTCATGATGATATCGGCAATATACGTATATGCCAGTGATTTTGATTTAAGTTCCAGCTCCTCAGCTGATATTGTTAGATACTTCCAGAGGAAACTGAAGCTTTCAGAAATATTATTGGCAGCTTTAATTCTAACAGTCAGTTCACCAAGTACATTATCCAATAATACATAAAACAGACTTTCTGAAAAATGCTTCTTCAGGTGACTCATCTGCTTAATTTTGTTCTGATAAATTTGTATCTGATGTGTCATCCCCATCATCATGAAATCTTCTCTTGTGTTTAGGACCGTTCTAATCCTTCAAACTACCGTCCTATAGCTTTGACTTCCTGCCTTTCTAAAGTTTTTGAATCTATACTTAATAAGAAGATTCTTAAGCATCTATCTGCTCACAATCTTCTATCTGATCGTCAGTACGGTTTCCGTAAAGGGCGATCGACTGGCGATCTTCTAGCTTTCCTAACTGAATCTTGGTCATCCTCCTTTAGGGTTTCGGTGAAACTTTTGCTATTGCCCTTGACATATCAAAAGCTTTTCATAGAGTCTGGCCACAATCTTTAATTTCCAAACTACCCTCATTCAGTTTCTATCCTTCTCTCTGTACCTTCATTTTAAGTTTCCTTTCAAACCGTTCTATTACAGCTACTGTAGACGGACATTGTTTTCTCCTAAATCTATCAATAGTGGTGTTCCCCAGGGTTCTGTTCTATCACCCACTCTCTTTCTATTATTCATTAATGATCTTAGATTCTAAGTCTAACTCAAAGCCCTATCCACTCCTACGCTGATGATTCTACCCCTGCATTTTTCCACGTCGTTTATTAGACGTCCAACTCAACAGGAACTAAGTGATTCACGGAGAGATGCCAACCGAGCACCTAACTTCTGATCTTTCTATTATTTCTGATTGGGGCAAAGCAAACCTTGTTTTGTTCAATGCCTCAAAAAACCCAATTTCTTCACCTATCTACTCGACAAAACCTACCAGATAGCTATCCCCTCTTCTTCAATGACACTCAACTGTCTCCTTCTTCTACAATGAACATTCTAGGACTATCATTTACTAAAAATCTGAACTGAAAATCTCACATCTCATCTCTTGCTAAAACAGCTTCTAAGAAGTTAAGTGTGCTGTGGCGTCTGCGTATTTTTTTTTCTCCCTCCCAATTGCTTGCTCTGTACAGGGGCCTTATCCGCCCATGTATGGAGTATGTCTCACATGTTTGGGGAGGATCCACTCATACAGCTCTCCTAAACAGGGTTCAGTCAAAAGCTTTTCGTCTCATCAACTCCTCTCCTCTGACTGACTGTCTTCAATCTTTAAATCACCGCTGCAATGTTGCTTCTCTTGCTCTCTTTACTTTTATTTTCATGCTCAATGCTCTTCTGAACTTGCTAACTGCATGCCTCTCCCACCCCCGCGGCCTCGCTGTACAAGACTTTCTACTCATTTTTCATCCCTATTTGTCCATCTTTCTAATGCAAGAGTTAATCAGATCTTTACTCTTTCATCCCTTTCACTGGAAAAATCTGGAACTCTCTTCCTGTTTCTATTTTTCTACTTTCCTATGACTTAAATTTTTTAAAAAAGAAGAGTAACAAGACCCCTCCGAACAAAATTTGGGCCTACCATTTTTTTTTTTTTCTCTTACTGTCTTCTTTAAGGGACTGGCAACTAAGCGGGCTTGTGTTACCCATTTTTGTTGTGCCTTGGCCAGTTCCCTGTGATGTAAAAAAAAAAAAAAAAAAAAAAAAAAAAAAGTGCTTTACCACGACCACGATACAGTTTCAGCCGATGTCCATGTTTGAAGCATTTTAACTTTGCTTCATTCCACATAGCTTTCCAGTTTTTTTGGAGATATGTCAGTTTCTACAAGCAAAGCCTCTATGTCTGACACTTCAACATCCAGTGTCGCATCTCTGGCTGAATAATTTTATTTATATATGAGTAATTTATTTTTTATTTTTTATTACAGAAGTCGGAACTACGCCTTTGTCCCCATACAACATAATATATTATGAAAACAAATGAAGGATTTCACATAAGAAAAAGCTCCATTAATTTTGTTCTTGTTTGGCAGTTCGGTTCAGCTCCAAGAGGTCCCCCAGTACAGATTTGATGTTAGGCAGTGGACTGCAAAAGGCTTCACACTTTCAAACACGATCAGACCACCGTGTGCCATATATGCCATGCAGAGAGCAGCCAATGCGATTCAAAAAATTTCCCATCGTTTCTAGCTAGAGCTAAACAAGTTGTATACAGTTGCATAGTTCCAAAGTATGTGATGGCTTCATGGATGCATTCTGAGTCGTCAGCTCCTTAGGTGACGTCGAATGTATAGTCAATAAATCAGTATACCTGTCAAATCCAGCTTTGGGCTCAATTAGTCCCTGTTATTTTCAATAGAGGTTTTGAACTTTTTTCCATAACATTTCTCATGGACCCATCAGGTCCCCATGGGCCCCGGGTAAATGTCCCGGGTGACTTCCCCTCCCTTTCGGTAGGCCTGGGTGGTGGTGGTGGATTGTATATATGTATTTTTTTTTAGGGGGGGGATTTAGCTTTGAATATGCTGATGACAATTAGGATTACTGCTATTCTTTCTCCATTCTCTCTCCTCTCTCCTTCTCTCTCTCTCTCTCTCTCTCTCCTCTCTCTCTCTCTCCCCTCTCTCTCTCTCTCTTCTCCTCCCCTCTCTCTCTCTAACCACAAAAAAAAAAAAAATGCACATATTTCCAATATTCAGTTCCTCTTTCTTTTCTCTCTTCCAACCAACTCTTTTTTTTCCTTAAACCTTTTAAAAAGTAACACCGATGATGTGGTACGACTCGTCTACAAATAATTTTTATTTGCTCCTTCATTTTTCATCTTACCATCTACTCCGCCTCCTCCTCTCCCTAAAGAGGAGAAATTCCATTCATTGAACATGCTTTACACAGTAAGTCCGGTGTCAGAAACCCCTCACACAAACGCTACGGCATTACCTCAAATTCATCTCCATTTCGTCAACAGCAAAACACAGCTGGGATTCTTCTCATCCTTCATCCTTCATCCTTCATCCTTCATTCTTCATTCTTCATTCTTCATTCTTCATTCTTCATTCTTCATTCTTCATTCTTCATTCTTCATCCTTCATTCGCATCCTTCATTCGCATCCTTCATTCGCATTCTTCATTCGCATTCTTCATTCGCATTCTTCATTCGCATTCGCATTCGCATTCGCATTCGCATTCGCATTCGCATTCGCATTCGCATTTGCATTTGCATTTGCATTTGTTTGCATTTGCATTTGCATTTGCATTTGCATTTGCATTTCCCATCGCCATTGCATCCATTGCATTCGCATTTGCATTTGCATTTGCATTTGCATTTGCATTTGCATTTGCATTTGCATTTGCATTTGCATTTGCATTCGCATTCGCATTCGCATTCGCATTCGCATTCGCATTTGCATTTGCATTTGCATTTGCATTTGCATTTGCATTTGCATTTGCATTTGCATTTGCATTTGCATTTGCATTTGCATTTGCTTTGCATTCGCATTCGCATTCGCATTCGCATTCGCATTTTCATTTTCATTTTCATTTTCATTTTCATTTTCATTTTCATTTTCATTTTCATTTTCATTTTCATTCTTCATTCTCATTCTCATTCTCATTCAAGAGAGAGAGAGAGAGAGAGAGAAGAGAAGAGAAAGACCAAGAGAGAGAGAAGGAGAGAGAGAGAGGAGAGAGAGATGAAGGGAAGAGAAGACAGAGAGAGAGAGAGAGAGAAGAGAGAGAGAGAGAGAGAGAGAGAGAGATAACTATTCTTTTACCATTATCATCATCATCACAACCACCACCGGCTTTCGTATTTTAGTAGAATATTGGGTTATCAATTTCCGGAATGTGTTCGTTCGCTGCTCTCGTTTTTTAGCGGTCGTTCACTCTATTGAGGGGAGAGTTCGCTATGATTTCAAAAGAACCTAAGGGCCTTGATTATGTATATGTTGTGCATAATAATACCTTCATTATCATACCCAAGTTTCAAATGAATCGCCCAATTATTATTATTATGTTTTGTTGGCAAAACTTTGAAGTCTATCTCCTCCGTCATTTTTGCACCGATTTTGTTTTGTGATTTGCACATTGAATACTTTATAGCCTACCTACCAAAACTGTAGAAAAATAATCCAGCAAAAACTTGCTCATTTATTCGAAAAAATACTGCAAAATATCCTTTAAAAAGATTAAGGCTCCTACAGTTTTATTATATGATTATTCAAGAACTTAACCCGAAATTTTCATTGCAATCATGCAGAAAATAAAGGAGAAGATAGCAGTATTTACAAAAAAAACGAATTCAATCCAGTATTCTTTATTCATATAAAATTTGTACGATAGATTAAACATTATATAACAGATAAACACAAGTATAAGAATATGTCAATGAATGAACTACAGTTGACTGAATATTAAGAGACACTATTCGGTACACAATACGCCAATCATTATCTTGATTTCATAATCTGTTAATACAGAATAATTGTTTGTGTCTCTCATATGACACAATTCTCTTATCCGTGAACCAGTTTGACTAATATTACATTGTTCATATTGCAACAGCTTCCAAGATTTATCAACTATGTAACAATTCATGTAAAATTTGTACATCAACTACCTAATATTATTCCCTAAAACTGAGTGTCTCCCATACCGGCCCATTGACCCGATCATACAAATTACAGAGTTATCTGATGACAGTATCTGTTTTGCAAATGTAATGGGCCGTTTAGCAAACCGCAGCTCCTGAGGCTAGTTTTGAGAAAATTGCGATTAAAGCTGTTTTCCCATTTTCATGTCATAGCAGTGGCGGGCACAGACATTCAGACGGGCAGGGGCTCTCTCCAAAAAAAGGGCACTCACCAAAAACTCACAAATTCTGGAAGACTAAAATCTTGCTAATGCGATCTCGCTTGTACTGTATATATACATAGTCATATGCGATGTGCATATGGGGCAAAATTATTGTGATATTTTTCGCACTTAAACCCATGAATGATTTTCCAAAGTAACATGGCTATACTTTTGTATTTACATATCTTGAGAACACTTTAATAAACCTTTTTTATTTTTTTTTATTTTTTTTTATTTTTCTTACATCACAAGGAGCTGGCCAAGGGCACAGCAAAAATGGGTAACACAAGGCCGGCTTAGTTGCCAGTCCCTATAAAGAAGACAGTAAGAGAATAAAATACAAACAGAGGGGTAGGCCAATTTAGTTCGGGAGGTGTCTTGTTACTCTTCTTTTGAAAGATTTAGTCATAGGAAAGGGGAAAAAAAAAAATAGAAACGGGAAAAGAGTTCCAGAGTTTACCAGTGAAAGGGATGAAAGTAAAGATACTGATTAACTCTTTGCTTAGGAAGATGGACAGAATAGGGATGAGAATGAGTAGAAAGTCTTGTGCAGCGAGGCCGCGGGAGTGGGGGAGGCATCAGTTAGCAAGTTCAGAAGAACAGTGAGCATGAAAATAACGGTAGAAGAGAGCAGAGAAGCAACATTGCGGCGTTGATTAAAGATTGAAGACAGTCAGTCAGAGGAGAGAGTTGATGAGACAAAAGCTTTGACTAAAACCCTGTTTAGGAGAGCTGTACGAGTGATCCTCCCCAAACATGTGAGACATACTCCATACATGGGCGGATAGGCCCCTGTAGAGAGACAAGCAATTGGGAGGGAGAAAAAAAAGGACGCAGACGCCACAGCACATCTAACTTCTTAGAGCTGTTTTAGTAAGAGATGAGATGTGAGATTTCCAGTTCAGATTTTTAGTAAAGGATAGTCCTAGAATGTTCATTGTAGAAGAAAGAGACAGTTGAGTGTCATTGAAGAAGAGGGGATAGCTATCTGGTAGGTTTTTGTCGAGTAGATAGGTGAAGAAATTAAGTTTTTGAGGCATTGAACAAAACAAGGTTTGCTTTGCCCCAATCAGAAATTATAGAAAGATCAGAAGTTAGGCGCTCGGTGGCATCTCTCCGTGAATCACTTAGTTCCTGTTGAGTTGGACGTCTAATAAACGACGTTGAAAAATGCAGGGTAGAATCATCAGCGTAGGAGTGGATAGGGCTTTGAGTTAGACTTAGAAGATCATTAATAAATAATAGAAAGAGAGTGGGTGATAGGACAAAACCCTGGGGAACACCACTATTGATAGATTTAGGAGAAGAACAATGTCCGTCTACAGTAGCTGCAATAGAACGGTTTGAAAGGAAACTTAAAATGAAGGTACAGAGAGAAGGATAGAAACCGAATGAGGGTAGTTTGGAAATTAAAGATTTGTGCCAGAC
>JACEEZ010012522.1:77500-97500 GCA_016584305.1 Chionoecetes opilio | reverse complement strand
CTATCTTATTTCCAGTTCTTTGGGACAATGAAATTGTGTAGCGATTTGATAATCCCCTGTCTTGTATAACCTCCTCCTTTGAGCCTACGTCGGATTTCGTCGGACTTGATCAAGGGTGTCAATGAATGGGTAATACACTCCGACTCTGTAGAATTTTTCCACAGTGAGCGAAACTGCATCTTCAGTTGCAGACAAGTAGCTGTACTTGAACCTTGCAAGAACTTTCTGGGTCTACCTTGACCTGGAATTTGTTTGGGAACTTCGATACCCGCGTCTTCTGTTTCCTGAGTGGCTTTTTCATACACAATATGAAATTTCTCCTCCGTTCTCATTTCACTGAACCTCTTCAACACACCATCGGTGATTGTACACGCTACTTGAAAATCTAGGTCTCGCTTCTGTAATACCCGGGAGCTTCTGTAATACTACACTTGAAGCGGTGGCGGTCTCCATAAACACAGGCGTTGCCATCTCCAAGCCGAGCAAGAATTCAAAGTTTAGGCTACGCAACATCATTGCTGCATCTCCACTTGCAGGGTATGGTGGGCTACTTTCGCATACTTCTGACAGAAATTACACCACTGCCTTGAACACATTCAAAGTTCTCAAGGCAGATCGCGGCAGGACCATCAAACATCAGAACGTTTCTTTAGCTCTTGAGGTTAGATCCAGGGTAGATGGTGAGTTGGGTTCTCACAAATAATACATGTCGCTTACTTGACATTGATATGAAACTGTATAACTTCTCCACCACATTGAAAAATGATACAAAATAGCGACTTGACCTCGAACTGTTCACAAGAACAAGATTCAAGCAATGAGCATGACAGTGGACATACAAGGCTTTCTCATTGCGCATAATAATTCTTTATTGCAACCCTCTTTATGTACCACTCATATTCGCAGCGCTATCATATTCTTGGCTTCTCAATCTTTTATCTGCAGATCATGTTTTACCAAAAATGCCAGGGTAAGGGTTTCTAGCTCTTTGCCTGTTGTGCTATCACGTCACACACTTCAATAAAGTGCACATATCATGCACATACCGAACACACATTGATGATTGTTCTATGTGAGAAATATCAGTTGTCCCACCCATCATAAACGAATATAATATATCTTTGGCTGCCCTAATCTCATTCAAATATTTTTTCTCACATAAGTGCCCATAGCCATAATAACATCATTCTGAATTCGATTTGATAGCATCGACACTTAGGCTTACCATGGACTGTAGCACGCTGAACAACATTCAAATGGTTGTTCATTACACTATCATACTTTGCAAACAGTTGGGTAAGCTCGAGGAAATTGTATCTGTTCTATCATGCTTCACATTCATCATTTCTTCTCAATGGAAATCCCTGCCTTACTAAGTATAATATTATGTCTATCAGTCTGTACATCACCTCTCTATCTTTATGTCTCTCTTCAGCTTTTGCAGCTTGACTTTTTTCATTTGCTGCTTCCAGTGAGTTTTCCAGTCTCTTCTTGAAATAATTCAACCTCACCATAGTAATCATGTGCTTCAGATGATGCATGCTCTTTCATTTGTTCAAGTGCTTGATGCCTTTTACTTATTCCTGTAGACCTCCTATCATAGCGCTTCGTGTCCTGGTGGAACACCAACGTGAGTTTCGACAGGGGAGGCTTGTACCTATGTTGATCTCAAGAAGGCGTTTGACTCAGTGCATCGTGAGTTGAGTTGGGAACTTCTGCGACTTGGCGGGATTCCTGCAAGGACTATTGGTTTGATGACTGGTCTGTACTCTGGGACTGAGAGTGCTGTGAAGTGTGGGGGAGGTATATCCAGCTTCTTTCCTGTGAATACAGGAATGAGGCAAGGGTGCGTCCTTGCCCCATCACTTTTCAACACTTGTATGAACTGGGTATTAAGCAAAGTTGTAGATCAAAGTGATTGTGGAGCATCCCTCGACAACACCAAGATCACTGATCTTGTTTTTGCCAATGATGCAGTAATTTTTGCTGAGTCTCTGGAGGTCTTGGTGATGGCTCTCGAGGTGCTGCACGAGGTGGCAAAACATTTAGGACTTGAGGTCTCCTGGCTCAAGATCAAGGTCCAGGTGTTTGGAGGCTTACTAGATGAAACAGTACAGTCTGTTCATGCGTGCGGCAAGGACATTGAGATCTTGGAAAGTTTTACATACCCTGGTAGAGCAGTCCATAATGACGGCATAATAACGTCAACAGTCCATAATAACGTCAAGAGATCTTACGGCGGATTAGCATAGCCCACGGTGTTATGGACTCGCTCAGCAGTATTATTTGGCGTTGTCGGTACCTGTGCAAGCGGGCAAAGATCCGGATCTTTAAGTCGCTTGTGATCCCTATATGTTCTGTTCCTCTATGGTTGTGAGACATGAACACTAAATGCGACTTGAAGAGGCGAATCGATGCCTTGGTAATAAGTGTCTTCGAAGAATCATAGGGTATCCGTGGGATGATTAGCGGAGATGAACTACGGAGCAACCGTCACTACGAATGAGTCATTTACGTCACTACTTGAGTCACTACGAATAGCATTGAGTCGCTACGATAAATGACGAGTCGCTACGAGTTGATACTAGTAGTTACGACCTGACTACGCATCCGTTTACGTATCCAAAAGTCATGACGTTGCCGCGGCCAGATTTTGAACATGTCCAAAATTTCCAGCTTTTTGTGCGCATACCCAAGACAACCTCGAAACCCCCTGCCACGCACTACTCTATAATGTGTGAAAGGGGTTTTAGATAGCGGGCCGGGCCTCCCCCCCCCTGCTATACCCCTCCGTTGTCAGACGCTGCCTCCTTCCCGGCTCCCCCGCGGAGCCGGTGTTAAGGCATTTATAAAGGGTAGAAACGTATGAAATGTTATGTATGTGGGGTGTGACACGTTGTGTTGCCGGCTTCCCTAGTTACTGCAGACTCAGAAAAGATGGGGGGGCCGTCAGGATTAGGAGAGAGATGTCATGTAGCTTATTTGCATCTCTTTTTATATAAATGGTAACATAATAATATTTATATAGAGTATTTTATATTATCATTTTTATTCTATCGTAGAAACATTACTTGCTACTTGCTATTTAATTAGTAAGGAGCAGATGTATATGTCTCATAGAAAACGAGTACTTGACCCTGGACGAGAGAGGCAACGGCGGTTCACCGCCGGCCTCGAGGATAGACGGCAGAGGGGCTTGAGCCAGAAGATAGAACGGAGATTGTACGAGGGATTCCTCATATACATATTTCGTCAGTGTATAGATTTAAACTTAATTATACGAACTACCTCAACCCTAAGCGTCTCTTTACTCCCTCACGACACCACAAAATATTCCCCACGAAACAGATTGATTGGAACGTGTGTTACTGGACTTTTACTCATCTACATTCACGGTGAGTACCCGTGTGAGTAGAATTACTCGCGTAAGGAATATCCAGAACATAACTGGTGGCAGCGTGTGGCACGAATACTTACTTATCAGTGCTAAACAATTACAATCTCTGTAAAAACTGTGTTGGGAAATTCGTAGTTGTGAGAGGAGACGAAACTTTTTGAAACAAAAACGAAATTTTTTGAACCAAGCGCAGTTGGTGAGTGAACGATACATTAAGAACAACGGAGGGTCGAGAGAGACGGGAGGAGTTCAAGGCCTCGGTACCAGCCTCCAATACCATCTAAACTCAGGGTGAATCATCTAAAAACTTCCAATTATTCTCCGCCCTACAACTGTTTTCGAAGAAAGAAGCGATGCTGTAATGGACAGACGTTAATGAGTGTTTTAATTGAAAACTTTCTTCCTGCGACCGGTACTCACGGGGAATTAAAAGTTACTCATACACTTACTCTACACTTAACTATCATCTCTGCAGCTGAAGAGTGGTTGGAAGACGTTTTTCTGACGTGAAGCTATATAACGCGGGGGAAGGACATCGTCTCGCGAAAACAAGAGGTACAGATGGGAGACTTTCCATCCTACCAGGTAAGGTCATCGCGAGGGCAGTCTATAATCAAAAATTTTAGTTAAGTGGGCTAAAAAGCTTTTAGCTAAAAACACTACCGTTACACTTAATTATTCTATTACACAAACAAGAGGAATTTATATTTGTTTTAATTTCGTGATAGGAAATCTTATCAGTGTATAATAGTTACCCTTAATACGTTTTCTTTTTGTGAAAGGAGAATTCTTTGTGGGAAAAAGAAAAAGCGCTACTTTTTAGGGGGGACTCCATAACTTGTTATTTCTCGCGGGGACACCCGTAACTGGTTATTTCTGTAACAAAATTTTCTTTTGACCACTTATGGAGGCGTTTTACGTATGAAATTAATATATTATAACTACATTATTGTCTCATTTAATGCCAAAAGGTAAGGAAGAGTTAGAAGGGCTTACTAATGTGTTTTTATCTCAAGTTAAGGGGAATCTGGCTGCAACGACGGAACAGAAAAGGAAAAGAAAACGTAGATGATTTAACCCCAGACTTAAATAAACTTACACTGAGGAGCGGTAAGCAGTATCCCACAATGCATGATACTACTACTGCTACTGCTGCTACTACTACTGCTACTGGTACTACTACTACCACTAACTTTACTTCTCTAACAGCTGCAACAACTCATACAATGACGATTCAAACACAGACTGTGCCAGCCAACCCTGGGGCTGTATTTCCTACTTCATTTAAGGTGTTACCAACAGAAGCATCCGTGCGACCATTTAGTGGAGATGAGGAAGACTACAGTACATATCAATTTCTCACTTTGTGTGAAGACGTAATGAGTAACTCAGATGTATACAGGCCAGCAGATAAAATTGCTTTCATTCGATCTAGACTACAACCTGGATCGAGAGCTCAACAATTAATGCAGAGCACAGCACTTTCTGCCCGGAAGATTGGGCAAGATTACGACAAATTCAAGGAGAATTTCCTGAGAGTTTTCAGCGGTGGAGCAGCAACCACCGTAGTGAAACAACTAGGTCATGTGACTGACTCTGTAATAACAAATTTGTCGTCGCAAGCTGTATGGGATGGGTCTATCGCGGCCAATACGTTAACAGAGGGGTGCATCAAAATTCTAACGGAGGCACATTGGTGTACTGGAACATAAATTAGTATGGATAATATGTCCAAATTTCTGGAACTGTTGTTCTATATGCTACTGTCAGGGGAAAAGGTGCGCCCGAGCAGCTCTTTCTTTGCCTTTCCATCCTACGGACGAGTTAGTGGATTTCATAACAGCCTTAGACGGCAAGCTTATGGAGACAGAACACTCTACGGCTTTGACAGCCACAGTTGCTGGAGTAAATACTCCTATTCCAACACCGGAAAATAATACCTCCCAGTCTTCTTACGCAGTGGCAACTGCGAGAGAGGCAATCATTTGTTCCTACTGCAACAAGGTGGGACATACGGTAAATAAATGCCTCCGCAAGCGCGCAGAAATGCGGAAGGCATCGCCAGTGGGTGATAATCAAACAAACAAACGCCACCCACGGCTCCGAGGGGATTCCCTCAACCAGGATTAAATCTTCCTTTTACTTCCGGGGGAGGGGACAGCAGCAAAACCACAGAATAAGTAGGGAGTCCTACTACTGCGCGATTCACGGTACGGGTAATCACGCTACCGACCGATGCTACCAAATAAAAGAAGCTCGCGAAAACTATGAGCAAAGGTGGGCTGCTGGGAGAGGTAAGTCGTCGGGTGAAGACATGCGAGCCTCGTCGCACCATCCAGGTTAACTCAACACAACCGCGAAAGAGATTTTCCTCGCGCAGGCACGGCGGATTTGTCGATTTACCACAATATTGTGGCTGCCTGCCAACAAACAAACATCATGGCAATACCCACGAAGGTAAGCCATCAAAACCTTTCCCTGGCTGTGGACACTGGAGCTACTGTAAATGTACTCTCTGAAGAGTCGTATCAGGCTCTAAAGAGGAGTGCACGTGGTGGTTGGTGGCCGTTACGCCAGAGTGATTTGAATGTGAAGGGGGTCACAGGTTCATCTATAAAAATAAATGGAACAGTAATCTTACCTATTACTCTGAACAAAGGGGTTCCTCCGGTTCGTATGGAGTTCTATGTAGCATCCAACTTCAGCTCCCTGTAGACGGGCTGTTGGGTTTAGCTACGATGAAGTCTAATCGAATTGGGATAGATCCCAACTTAAATTTAATAACTTTTAAAAGGGGAAGGCAGTTAAAGGCGATGGATTCTCCTATGTCTCTGACTCCCCTATATATCAAATCACTCACAGGGAAGAGAGGCGATAAGCGAGGGCCACCGACTGGTGTAGTTCCCTCAATTAATGTCTCTAACGCTCGCGTGAATCTTACAGCGGGCTGGAAACTTATGAAGGCCACAATTGTCGGTGACCACGAAATCCCCGATCGTATGGCGATGCATGTTCCAGTAGCGGTTCCTGATGCACCTATAGACAGTGAAGTATGTCTCGATGGCCCCAGTAAAGTAAAACGATTGGCCATAGAGGCGACACTTAGCACTGTCAGCGCAGGACAGGTCACATCAGCATTGGTTGTTAACACCACAGGTGGACCAGTGCGAGTTAAACCCATGGAGTTTTTCCTTGGGGAAGGGTGGTGTATGATCAAAAGGTGGTAATGAACCTTTGGGAGTTACCTACTTTTTTGTGTTGCTACGGTGCAGAAGTCCGCCGTTGACATCGAGCAGCGTCTGGTACCAACCCTCAGTTCGCTTGTCAACGTCGTGGACTACCCGGAGTTGAAGCACTCGCTCTTGGAACTCTTGGGTCAGTACCGAGATGTCATAGCACTCCCCGGTGAAGCTCTTGGTCTACCGATACAGCGGAGCATCACATTAAACTCAGTCCAGGGACCAAACCTGTCTACATTCCTGCTTACAGGCAGGCTACCCCATAGCCAACGGGCTGTGGTAGAAACACATGTAGAAGAAATATTGGAGCAAGGAGTTATTCAACACTCGTGCTGACCCTGGAACAGTCTTTTGTTCCTTGTCCCGAAGGAAGGAACTTTACGCCCAGTTATTGACTTTCGGCGAGTGAATCAGGTCTCAGAAGATGACAGGTATCCGTTACCAGTCCTAAAAGATCTGCTCATGTCGTTAGGTCCGGGTAATACAATTTTCAGTATTTCGGACCTTTTGTCGGGGTACTGGCAGGTACCCATGGCAGAATCCTCCAGAGAGGTTACAGCGTTCAGTACGCCGGGAGGTAACTACGAATGGCTTCGGATGCCGTTTGGCTTGAAATCCGCGCCGCTTACTTTTCAGAGAATGATAAATACAATTTTTGCCGGTATGATAGGTAACTCCGTGTTCGCATACCTGGATGATATTATAATTGCTAGCAAAGACCATGAGTCTCACTTTAAAAATTTAGAGTCAGTTTTGCAGCGACTGTTGTCATCTGGTCTCAAAGCCAAGTTCACCAAGTGTGAATTTTTGCAAGTTAAGATTAGCTTCTTGGGCCATACTGTCGACCGGGAGGGACTCCACACCATGGACGATAAAATCTTGGCCGTCAAAAACTTTCCTCAACTTCAGAGTGTTGATAATGTTGGATCCTTTTTGGGATTAGCGGGCTTTTACCGCCCCTTTATCAAAGATTTCGCCAGAATGGCATCTCCCCTAAACCAGCTGTTAAGAAAAGATGTTTCATTTCACAGGGATGCTCCTCAGGAGCAAAGTTTCGAAGAGTTAAAACTTGCACTCGTGAACGCTCCTGTCTTGGCATTCCCAGATTTTTCAGCTCCATTTGAGCTATGTACAGACGCTTCGGCTAAGGGACTTGGGGCAGTACTAATGGAAAAAGATGAAAGAGGGGAAAAACCGTTTTTAAACGCGTATGCGAGCAGAGTTCTTATCCCGGCGGAAGTAAATTATTCTGTTACACATCAAGAGACCCTCGGAGTAATTTGGGCTCTCAAACAATTTAAAGACGTTATTTTTGGCTATCCAATAACTGTCTATACCGACCATGCAACCGTTACTGAGTTATTTAAGGGTAAGAATTTATTCGGTTGGCTTGCACGATGGTATCTGACGATCCAAGAGTTTAACCCAACCTTCAAATATTTGCCCGGACGTGCAAATTTGGTAGCGGACGCGTTATCGCGAAACGTTTCGGTGGTGGGTGCGGTCACAAGGGAAAATCCCGTGCCGAATTTTTCACTCTATGAATTGGGCGTCGAACAACGTAAACATGAAATTTGAGGGAAGGTCATCTATGCCTTAGAGTCTGGCGATGAGACCTCCTTACCAGCATTATCAGTGAAATACTCACAATTTTTCCTGTCGATTGACGAGGTACTGTGCCAACATTGGCCACAGAAAAGAGACCCAGTGGAAAATATGTTATTCCTGACGTTTTCGTTCCGACGGTACTCAAAAATTTTGCACGATGTGCCCCTGGCTGGACATCCGGACGTAATCGTACCCCAGCAGCCGCGAGGCGTGTGTATTTTTTGGCCCACGATGCGTGTGGACATTAATAATATGTTGCCAGGGGTGTATCTTGTGCCCAAAACAAGGGACGACTTTCCCGGACCCGCTCCTATATTAGAATACCCACCACCTGAGCAGCCATGGGACGTAGTTGCTATAGATCTTTTTACGGGTTTCCCAAGAGTCATCACGGCTCACAATATCTTCTGGTTTTGTGTAGATCACTTTTCAAGGTTTGTAGTCCTTGCACCGGTGAAGAATAAAACGGCTGCGACTGTAGCCCATGCATTTATAACTCACTTTTTCTGCCCTTATTTCCACACCAGGAGTATTGCTCAGTGATAATGGCGCAGAGTTCCGTAATGCATTGCTTACGGAGATTTGTACATTGTACAATATTAAGCAGACTTCACGGTCCCCATACCATCCAAGCTCTAATGGGCTGGCGGACGCGTTAACAGGAAGATCCTTGACGCTTGAGACCCGTTGTAAACAGTTTGCACGACAATTGGGAAGACGGTTACCCTACGTGTCGGCCTGCATTAATAGTTCAGTTTGCGAGTCCCGTGCAAGTTTCCTCACTAACATACTGTATGGTGCGGATAAAAGGATGCCATATGACCTATTGGCCAAGCCCAAAAAACCTGTTTTATAACATAGTAGCTATCTGGAATCAGCTTTGCATGTCTTTACTAATATACAAAAAGGTCAAGGAAAGGCTACAAGCTTCTCGTGCCGAGATGATGGCACAAAAACATGAAGCGTGCGGTTTCCTATTACAATAAGAAATGGCGATACCGTAAAGGGTTTAGAGTCCAAGTAGGAATTCCCAAATTGGCGCCGAATTCTTGGGCCCCGCGCTTGTTTTTGGTGAGAAGCATGGCAATAAGTTTTTTAGGTATTGGATCCACATCTTCATTCTGTCCAAATAATTCATAATGACAGGTTAAGAAGACTAAAGCCCGATGGGGCCCGGCTTTTGCTGAATGTGCTTACCTACCTACACGCACTTCCCCTAACCCAAAACACCACAACGCCAAAACACGGCTATAATCTACGACCCCGAGTCTAACTAATTTTCTTTTACATCATGCTATGTGAAATGCATGTTTGCATGTTTTATCATTATAGATCTTCGGAAGGGTCGCTGACCTTCATGAAGCTAACCTATTTAACAGGCCTATCGGGTTAATAGATGCTGAACAGTGCGGGCTGTGCGTTTTAGATGCTCTCAAGTGATTTTAATTCTTTGACCATTCAAACCCATTTGACCTATAAGCTTTCCAGTTTTTGAATCCTCATTCACTGTGGTCGTTTCCAATATTGCGGCGATTAGCCAAACATGGTAGATGCGCTAGTGGGAGAGAACCGCGAGTCTTTTTTTAACTGAGGAGGATTTCTTTTTATACACTGGATAAAGGTCAAGATGAATTAAAAATTGCAACCCTTGTTAAACAGGATGCTATTCAGCACTACTATCCGGGCTTTTAAGTAACGCTTACCATGGATGTTATTGTAGTGCATGTCAAACCCTTTAAGTCATCAGAGATTTTTAAGACTTATCGGGAGGAATCTTTTCAATTTTTTCTATTTAAACAGTCTTTTATAACAAGGACTTACTATCATCTCTAGTTTTTTTGTGGCTGACGATTCTGTCTCTATGCATTTGGGGACTAGGGGATCTATTTACCGCTTCACTATTTGCCTTCCTTCATATTTAAGGTGGCATATGTGAATTTTGACATTTTTAAAAAGGGAGTCCAGCTGAAACAAATTTAATCCGTTTCATGGGTATCAATAATTTTTATGAGCAAACATAATGTAACTGTCGTTTGCCCTTACGGAACTTCCTACGAACGGGTTTCTGGTCACTATGTAAGTGTTGGATTTTGTTTTGCTTCCAGGAAGTTCTTACAAGAAACGTCTCCACTGTTTCCGCTCAAATCTCTTCAGAGTTTAAAATTCTCTAGAATATCTTTTATTACTAATACCTTATCTGACGAGTGCAGTATAAACCCCGGCTCTGGAGAACGCCTCTCCTGATTACCTGAACCCCATTTTTTTCTATCCCATGTAACTATAGCTACTCTGTGGCTGTGTCAAGCGAGCTATCGCGTAGGCAAGTAAATTTTTTTCGTGGAAAAGGTCAATCTTCACAGGTTAAAGACAGGTATTACATTTTTTACATGGTTAAGTACATTTTTTTATGCCGCCCTGGGCGCCCAGGCGCGTGACCGAGCGATGTTAAGGCATTTATATAAGGTAGAAACGTATGTATGTATGTATGTGGGGTGTGGCACTTTGTGTTCCCGGCTACGCCTAGTTACTGCAGACTCAACAAAGATGGAGGGGCCGTCAGGGTTAGGAGAGAGATGTCATGTAGCTTATTTGCATCTCTTATATATAATGGTAACATAATAGATACTATTTAGAGTAGCTATATTTTCAGTTTATTCTATGGTAGAAACATTACTTGCTACCTGCTATTTAAATTAGTAAAGCTCCCTTTACACATTCCCTAATCGAAACCCCGATAGCGCCACCTATTTGATTATTGACGCTATCGTGAATTTGACCACGATGAATGCAGACCACGATAGCCTCCAACAATGTCACGCTGCCCGTACGTATTGTGTCTGACGGTCGTAAGATGGTCCATGGAGTCATGACAGCTGTAACTACGTCACGAATGGAAAACCAACGGGCATTTTGTCTTCACGATAGAGCTACGATAAACCCCGACTGGCCATGACGTGCCCTGAAAGTATCACGATAGCGTCAAGAGCGAGCAACAAGCCTCACAGTGGGTGGGGTTGCCATGGTGATGGGGGAAGGAAGGGGGGTAGAGATGCAGGTGGGAAAAAACAGGGGTGGTAAATTGTTGGTGATGGAGAAGGGGGGAAACGGGGGAGGGGGGTTGTAATAAAGAAGGGGGTGTTGGTGGGGAAACGGGGGGAGGGGGGTTGGGGAAGGAGAAGGCGTTTCGGTGTTAGTGGGGGATGTGAGTGGTTGCAGGGGCTGGGTGGCATCTCCACGTGCTTAGGGAGTAGAGGGTAAGAAGTAGGGGGAGGGTGGTGTCACCACGTGGGGATGGAATAGGGGGTATGGAGTCGAGGGTGGGTGGAGGTGAATGAGAAAGGGGGGGGGGAGGCGGAAGGGGGTGCAAAAAAGGGGGGGAAGGTAGGGATGAAAGCGCGCGTAACAGTTTCTTAACGTCACGATAGACATAAGACGATCACGGTAGTGTCACGAAGCTGCTACATAGATAACGATAGCGTCACGATAGACTTACGATAGCGCTGCGTTGGGTACAAACATCGGGGAGCTTCCCGATTTTTTAGTGCATGCACTAACTTTTCGTGGCCTCGGCCGAGCACGTCACGAGCATCACGATCAGTCACGGTGGACCCATAACCAGGACCATGACGGCGCTGCGCATTGCATTGTTGGCGCGTTCGTGGTTCCATTATGGAATGCGTGAAGGGGGCTTAAGGGAGCAGATGTATATGTCTCATAGAAAACGAGTACTTGACACTTGGACAAGAGAGGCAGCGGCGGTTCAACGCCAGCCTCAAGGATAGACGGCAGAGGGGCTTGAGCTAGAAGATAGAACGGAGATTGTACGAGGGATTCCTCATATACATATTTCGTCAAGTGTATAGTTTTAAACTTAATTATACGATCTACCTCAACCCTAAGCGTCTCTCTACATCCTCACGACACCACTAATATTCTCCATGAAACAGATTGATTGAAATGTGTGCTACTGGACTTTACTCATCTACATTCACGGTGAGTACCTGTGTGAGTAGAATTACTCGCGTAAAGGAATATCCAGAACACCGGGGCGTGGCAAGGCCGTCTCAATCTATATACATACAGACGGCTTTGGGCGTGGGGAGGATACGCTTGGATCACCAACGTTTGCCCAGATAGCCTCGGCGTTCCGATTCGCCAGTGACACCTCGCCCCCTCAGTGTCCACCTGCCCCCGGGGGTGATGAGAGAGACCAAGGCTTTTTGCTGCCACGGAGGTGACGTTGCGGTCGTGCCTCCCAGGGGCACGGAGCCCCATCCAACTCCTCACAGGAGCACGTACCCCCTGGTCCCTTTCACGGGATTCCTCCCAGCCCCCCCCAGCGGGTTGCGTGAAGAGGGTGGGGCACAGGGGGTGGTACTCGCCTGTGGGCCTTCTCTCCCTGTCAGGTCTTTGTGCGCTACCTGCCTTAGCACTACCCCGTTGAGGAACTCACGGCCTGCATCAAGGAGATGCTGTGGAGGAGGACCTTCTCCGCGTCTCTCGTCTTCTATCGTCTCGGCGCACAGGAGGCATCGCCGTGAGCTCCTCGACATGAACAACTTGGAGCGGCATGTGTTTGTGTTGCCCAAATAGCTCTTCCACAACAGCTGCGGCTGCTATTCCACACCCTGACAAGAATGGAAGGTAAACTGAAAATTCCCTCCTATAACTGTCATGGTATGAAGAGTAGTGAGCCTCACATCAAGGATATCCTGGGGCAGGTGCACGTGATGGCCCTACATGAGACGTGGCTGTGCCCTGACGAGGTGCACAGACCGAATGGCCTCCATAGGGACTTATTGTCTTTCTCGACATTGGCTGTGGACGAGACACGGGCCATGAGGCGTGGCAGACCATATGGTAGACTCACTTTTCTGTGGCACAAGAGTCTTTCTAAATACATCAATGTATGTTAAGCTCCGTCCACACTACCGGGCACAGCCCGCCGGGCAGTGCCCGTCACGGGGAAAGCCGCGGGCACACTGAAACTGTCGTCCACACAGCAGAGCATGCCTGGCCCAGTCAGAGGCGAGCAGCTGGGCAGCCAGCAGTGTAGCCGTTCTCTATTCAGGAAGACTGTGTGCGGTACGACAACAATGCGAAGCAGAAAGGACCGTAAGAAGCTGGCACTGTGTACCATAATCATTGCTATGTGCCTGAAAAAGAAAAAGGACAAAGTGGAGAAAAAGAAGTGGCTCCACCTCTCCACTCCAAAGCTCCACATGTAACCTCGTATGTCTGGCAGCGACGCACTGCCGGGCGCGGCAGGCAGTGCCTGGTGAAATCGCTCACCTACCATCACGGGCATATTACTAATTTGCCCGCGGGCACAAGCGGTGAGCCCGTCAACAGGCAAACTGCTCGCTTGTGCCCGCTAGTGTGGACGGACCTTAATGCTCAGCATCCTCGGATCTCGGACCTTATCGATGTGTGTCAGGTGTACGTACTATGCTGCCAAGCATGACATTGTCTATAACACCACTAAGACAGAGTGCATGGTAGTATCACCGGCACGCACCCAGGTGAACTACCTCAAAACTGCATGGCTCTGTGGGTCTACCCTTACTTTTGTAGATAGATTTGCATACTTAGGCCATGTTATATCCCACGACATGACTGCTGATGATGACATCAGCAAGCAGACCACCAAGCTTCTTGTCTTGGAAATACTCTACAGAGGAAATTTTCCTACTGTAGCAGAGAGGTGAAGATGGAGTTATTCAGAGAGTCACTGCTACTCTATATACTGCAACTCGCTGTGGTCGCGGTTCAAGGTTGCCACTCTAAACCGACTTATGGTCTGTCACAATGACATCCTTAAGAGACTTCTGGGGCTGCCCAGGTGGTCCAGCTCGTCCCTGGCCTTCGCTAGGAACGGGGTGAACAATCTGAATGTGATCCGTCGACACTCCGCGTTCAGCTTAAGGAGTAGAGTGGAGCTCTCTGCAAACTCCATCATCACCTCCGTCAGGCAGATATCGGTCTATGTATGTGGACCTATACAACAGCGGTGATGGCTGGGCCTGCTGTTTGTACAGAATGTGGGGCAGTGCAGGTGTACGTATATGTAGTACGTATGCTTTCTATGTACAACAGTGTTTTTATGCCCACATGTCTATATTATATTTTATTGCTTTAGTATTTAAGTTCACTCCCTCATGTCTGTATGTAATTTTGTTGTAATGTGTTTTTTCTTCTTGTATGCACTCGGGTGAAAATAACATTATTATTATTAGTAGTATTATATCCATATACATAAATATAATCACTATATTTAGCCTTTCTTCGCATCTGCATCACATGCCATAATTTTCTTAGGCATGGTGTCTTCAGGAATCTCTGTGTACAAAAAGTGTTCCAAAAGTATGTGCGGAAGGTGCAGGAAGTGAGAATACATAGAGCGAGCAAGAATCAAGTCATGGCATGTTACGTGATTTATCTCAGTCTAAGCGCGCCGCCTTCCGTCCTCCTCGCATGCAGGATAAGTTGTCAAAATACGCAAGAATGTATTAGTATGTGATTTTTTTGTCATATTTATTGAAAATTGGTTACAAAACCTACTCTCTATTTCCCTATCATTAAACACACGCTCGGCGGCGTGCCATGCCCACCCGGTGGGTATTTAAATTCCCGGGACATCATTTTTTTTTTTTTTTTTTTTTTACATTTGTGCCTATAGTGCCTGTAGGCAGTGACTTCTAAGGCTCGGATGGTAGGGACTAGAGATTCACTTGATGGCTGTGATGGTTGGCCCTCGCCCGTGGTGGCGCAAGCAGAATTGTTTTTATAGTGACGCCTGTGATTAGAGGCTCATGCCGCGACATGTGGGTGTTCTTAGGCCACTCGACGGTGCAGAAAGAATTAGATTTTCGTCGGGGATAGAACTCGGGTTACCGAAAACGACACTCGGAGACGCTAACCATTCTGCTACCGCCTCCCCTGAAATGCCCAGAATATTTAAATTTTCCGATTTTGAAAGAAAAAAAACTTCGCCATTCGATACTTCTAGCCCAGATGGATTTGCCTAACCTTATAATAACCCATTCTCATAAATGTTTAACTATTTTCATAATATACCCTAGCGAACTCTCCCCTTAATTTTTGTTCGAAGAGGAGGAGAAAGAAAGGGAAGGAAAAGGGNCGGCGATGTTAAGGCATTTATATAAGGTAGAAACCGTATGTATGTATGTATGTATGTGGGGTGTGGCACTTTGTGTTCCCGGCTACGCCTAGTTACTGCAGACTCAACAAAGATGGAGGGGCCGTCAGGGTTAGGAGAGAGATGTCATGTAGCTTATTTGCATCTCTTATATATAAATGGTAACATAATAGATATCTATTTAGAGTAGCTATATTATCAGTTTATTCTATGGTAGAAACATTACTTGCTACCTGCTATTTAATTAGTAAAGCTCCCTTCACACATTCCATAATCGAACCACGATAGCGCCACCTATTTGATTATTGACGCTATCGTGAAATTTGACCACGATGAATGCAGACCACGATAGCCTCACAACAATGTCACGCTGCCTGTACGTATGTGTCATGACGGTCGTAAGATGGTCACGATGGAGTCATGACAGCTGTAAGACTACGTCACGAATGGAAAACCAACGGTCATTTTGTCTTCACGATAGAGCTACGATAACCACGACTGTGCCATGACGGTGCCATGAACGTATCACGATAGCGTCAAGAGCGAGCAACAAGCCTCACACGTGGGTGGGGGTTGCCATGGTGATGGAGAAGGAAGGGGGGTAGAGATGCAGGTGGGAGAAACAGGGGTGGGTACGTGTTGGTGATGGAGAAGGGGGGGAGAACGGGGGAGGGGGGTTGTATAAAGAAGGGGGTGTTGGTGGGAAACGGGGGGGAGGGGGGTTGGGGAAGGAGAAGGCGTTTCGGTGTTAGTGGGGGGATGTGAGTGGTTGCAGGGGCTGGGTGGCATCTCCACGTGCTTAGGGAGTAGAGGGTAAGAAGTAGGGGGAGGGTGGTGTCACCACGTGGGGATGGAATAGGGGGTATGGAGTCGAGGGTGGGTGGAGGGTGAAATGAGAAAGGGGGGGGGGGGAGGCGGAAGGGGGTGCAAAAAAAGGGGGGGAAGGTAGGGATGAAAGCGCGCGTAACAGTTTCTTAACGTCACGATAGACATAAGACGATCACGGTAGTGTCACGAAGCTGCTACATAGATAACGATAGCGTCACGATAGACTTACGATAGCGCTGCGTTGGGTACAAACATCGGGGAGCTTCCCGATTTTTTAGTGCATGCACTAACTTTTCGTGGCCTCGGCCGAGCACGTCACGAGCATCACGATCAGTCACGGTGGACCCATAACCAGGACCATGACGGCGCTGCGCATTGCATTGTTGGCGCGTTCGTGGTTCCATTATGGAATGAGTGAAGGGGGCTTAAGGGAGCAGATGTATATGTCTCATAGAAAACGAGTACTTGACACTTGGACAAGAGAGGCAGCGGCGGTTCAACGCCAGCCTCAAGGATAGACGGCAGAGGGGCTTGAGCTAGAAGAATAGGAACGGAGATTGTACGAGGGATTCCTCATATACATATTTCGTCAAGTGTATAGTTTTAAACTTAATTATACGATCTACCTCAACCCTAAGCGTCTCTCTACATCCTCACGACACCACTAATATTCTCCATGAAACAGATTGATTGAAATGTGTGCTACTGGACTTTACTCATCTACATTCACGGTGAGTACCTGTGTGAGTAGAATTACTCGCGTAAAGGAATATCCAGAACACCGGGGCGTGGCAAGGCCGTCTCAATCTATATACATACAGACGGCTTTGGGCGTGGGGAGGATACGCTTGGATCACCAACGTTTGCCCAGATAGCCTCGCGTTCCGATTCGCCAGTGACACCTCGCCCCCTCAGTGTCCCACCTGCCCCCGGGGGTGATGAGAGAGACCAAGGCTTTTTTGCTGCCACGGAGGTGACGTTGCGGTCGTGCCTCCCAGGGGCACGGAGCCCCATCCAACTCCTCACAGGAGCACGTACCCCCCTGGTCCCTTTCACGGGATTCCTCCCAGCCCCCCCCAGCGGGTTCGGCGTGAAGAGGTGGGGCAACAGGGGGTGGTACTCGCCTGTGGGCCTTCTCTCCCTGTCAGGTCTTTGTGCGCTACCTGCCTTAGCACTACCCCGTTGAGGAACTCACTGCCTGCATCAAGGAGATGCTGTGGAGGAGGACCTTCTCCGCGTCTCTCGTCTTCTATCGTCTCGGCGCACAGGAGGCATCGCCGTGAGCTCCTCGACATGAACAACTTGGAGCGGCATGTGTTTGTGTGCCCAAATAGCTCTTCCACAACAGCTGCGGCTGCTATTCCACACCCTGACAAGAATGGAAGGTAAACTGAAAATTCCCTCCTATAACTGTCATGGTATGAAGAGTAGTGAGCCTCACATCAAGGATATCCTGGGGCAGGTGCACGTGATGGCCCTACATGAGACGTGGCTGTGCCCTGACGAGGTGCACAGACCGAATGGCCTCCATAGGGACTTATTGTCTTTCTCGACATTGGCTGTGGACGAGACACGGGCCATGAGGCGTGGCAGACCATATGGTAGACTCACTTTTCTGTGGCACAAGAGTCTTTCTAAATACATCAATGTATGTTAAGCTCCGTCCACACTACCGGGCACAGCCCGCCGGGCAGTGCCCGTCACGGGGAAAAGCCCGCGGGCACACTGAAACTGTCGTCCACACAGCAGAGCATGCCTGGCCCAGTCAGAGGCGAGCAGCTGGGCAGCCAGGCAGTGTAGCCGTTCTCTATTCAGGAAGACTGTGTGCGGTACGACAACAATGCGAAGCAGAAAGGACCGTAAGAAGCTGGCACTGTGTACCATAATCATTGCTATGTGCCTGAAAAAGAAAAAGGACAAAGTGGAGAAAAAGAAGTGGCTCCACCTCTCCACTCCAAAGCTCCACATGTAACCTCGTATGTCTGGCAGCGACGCACTGCCGCGCGCGGCAGGCAGTGCCTGGTGAAATCGCTCACCTACCATCACGGGCATATTACTCATTTGCCCGCGGGCACAAGCGGTGAGCCCGTCAACAGGCAAACTGCTCGCTTGTGCCCGCTAGTGTGGACGGACCTTAATGCTCAGCATCCTCGGATCTCGGACCTTATCGATGTGTGTCAGGTGTACGTACTATGCTGCCAAGCATGACATTGTCTATAACACCACTAAGACAGAGTGCATGGTAGTATCACCGGCACGCACCCAGGTGAACTACCTCAAAACTGCATGGCTCTGTGGGTCTACCCTTACTTTTGTAGATAGATTTGCATACTTAGGCCATGTTATATCCCACGACATGACTGCTGATGATGACATCAGCAAGCAGACCACCAAGCTTCTTGTCTTGGAAATACTCTACAGAGGAAATTTTCCTACTGTAGCAGAGAGGTGAAGATGGAGTTATTCAGAGAGTCACTGCTACTCTATATACTGCAACTCGCTGTGGTCGCGGTTCAAGGTTGCCACTCTAAACCGACTTATGGTCTGTCACAATGACATCCTTAAGAGACTTCTGGGGCTGCCCAGGTGGTCCAGCTCGTCCCTGGCCTTCGCTAGGAACGGGGTGAACAATCTGAATGTGATCCGTCGACACTCCGCGTTCAGCTTAAGGAGTAGAGTGGAGCTCTCTGCAAACTCCATCATCACCTCCGTCAGGCAGATATCGGTCTATGTATGTGGACCTATACAACAGCGGTGATGGCTGGGCCTGCTGTTTGTACAGAATGTGGGGCAGTGCAGGTGTACGTATATGTAGTACGTATGCTTTCTATGTACAACAGTGTTTTTATGCCCACATGTCTATATTATATTTTATTGCTTTAGTATTTAAGTTCACTCCCTCATGTCTGTAAGTAATTTTGTTGTAATGTGTTTTTTCTTCTTGTATGCACTCGGGTGAAAATAACATTATTATTATTAGTAGTATTATATCCATATACATAAATATAATCACTATATTTAGCCTTTCTTCGCATCTGCATCACATGCCATAATTTTCTTAGGCATGGTGTCTTCAGGAATCTCTGTGTACAAAAAGTGTTCCAAAAGTATGTGCGGAAGGTGCAGGAAGTGAGAATACATAGAGCGAGCAAGAATCAAGTCATGGCATGTTACGTGATCTATCTCAGTCTAAGCGCGCCGCCTTCCGTCCTCCTCGCATGCAGGATAAGTTGTCAAAATACGCAAGAATGTATTAGTATGTGATTTTTTTGTCATATTTATTGTAAATTGGTTACAAAACCTACTCTCTATTTCCCTATCATTAAACACACGCTCGGCGGCGTGCCATGCCCACCCGGTGGGTATTTAAATTCCCGGGACATAATTTTTTTTTTTTTTTTTTTTTTTACATTTGTGCCTATAGTGCCTGTAGGCAGTGACTTCTAAGGCTCGGATGGTGGGGACTAGAGATTCACTTGAGGGCTGTGTGGTTGGCCCTCCCCCCCTTTTGGGGTGGCGCAACCCAAATTTTTTTTATAGTGACCCTGTGTTTAAGGCTCATGCCGGGGACATTTTGGGTGTTCTTTTGGCCACTCAAACGGGGCAGAAAGAATTAGATTTTCGTCGGGGATAGAACTGGGGTTTTTTTACCAAAAAACGACCCTCGGGGGACCCCCAAACCCATTCTGCTACCCCCTCCCTGAAATGCCCAGAATTTTTAAAATTTTTCCCGATTTTAAAAAGAAAAAAAACTTCGCCATTCGATACT
>JACEEZ010012522.1:60000-72500 GCA_016584305.1 Chionoecetes opilio | reverse complement strand
CACCATCGGGATTTAAGGTACCAGGGGTCACTGCTGCAGGAGGCATTGAAGTGTACGGCGTCCTACATGGAACGTACACAATCCGCAGTGGATCGAACGGAGCTGGGGCCTGATTGACTGCTGCCTCCCAAGAAAGCGCCAGGCAAGGCTGCCGCACCACCCTTGAACCTCTACCCTGTGTTCCCACCATTACAAAACACACATAACATGACCTATCTATCAAGCACTAAACCCACCCCCCCCAAACTAGTAGTAGTTAGCCATAGGGTTACAGCTTTAACTTTTCGTCACAAATTTCCCTGCAGTTTTCTATATTGCAGTTTTTCTTCATTTCGGCCAGCTTCGGCTAGAGGGATTGGTGGGTGGGGAGGAGCCTTCTACTTTCCTATCCTTTCTCTCTTATTATCTAGTTAGTGTAGTGTAGTTAAAGCAAACAGCCTTGTAAGGACCTATTGGTCTGTTGCTGTTTGTGTTTCCTTTGTAATCCTTTGTAATCATCACCACTACCAACACCATCACCACCCATACTTCACAAGAATTTCAAAAGAACTCCGTAAAATTGCCATTACCGAAGTTGAAAGAAGGAAGGAAGGAAGGAAGGAAGGAAGGAAGTAGGAAGAAGGAATACCTGTAATATCCTTCTTCCTCTCAGTCTCGATTCGTCCTCCAATCCCTCCTTTCAATCTCCTTTAACCTCATTCCATCCTTAACTTTCCTCCTCCTCCTCTTCCTAACCAACTTCAGTCCCCTCTCCTGAACTTTCCTCCATCTCCTTTTCCCTCCACTTCATGATTACTATTTGCACCTCATCCTCACTTCCACCTCTCTTCCTCCTTCTTTTCTCTGAAGCGGCCTTAAGGAAAGAAGAAGGAGAAAAGGAAATGCACAATAAAGGGATGAAAAAGGGAAGAATAGAAGACAATGGATGAAAGGAGGGAAAGAGAGGAAATGTAGAAGAAAAGCAAAGGAAGGAGAGGAGAGAGAAGATGGATAAATGAAGTGAAAGAAAGGAGATTTGGAAGGGAAGAAAAGGGAGTGGAAAGATAAGGAAATAAATATGAAGAAGGGAAGAGAGAGGGAAATGGCAAGGAAATAGAGAAGCAATGGAAGAAGGTGGGAACAATGGAGAGAGAGAGAGAGAGAGAGAGAGAGAGAGAGAGAGAGAGAGAGAGAGAGAGAGAGAGAGAGAGAGAGAGAAGAGAGAGAGAGAGAGAGAGAGATAATATATAGAGAGAAGTTAGTGTCATTCCTTTAATGGCTTTTTTTTCTTTAAATGTTTCATTTTTTATATTTTTTATTTCTTTTTCATCCACTATGTTTTCTTGTATATACTCTGAGCCTATCAAATAAGCCTAACAATATGTGTGTGTGTGTGTGTGTGTGTGTGTGTGTGTGTGTGTGTGTGTGTGTGTGTGTGTGTGTGTGTGTGTGTGTGTGTGTGTGTGTGTGTTCGCAGGAAGGCCCGTCCAGGTAGTGTACACATGTACTCAACCTTTCAAGGGAATGACCCTCCAGTGCGCTGTGAGGAGGAAGAGGAGAAGGACTTCAAGTGTCTGAGGTCACACACACACACACACACACACACACACACACACGCATACACACACACACACACACACACACACACACACACACACACACACACATATACTCACACACACACACACATACACACACATACACACACACACACACACACACACACAGACACACACACACACAGACATTCACACACACACACACACACATACAAATACACACATATTGATACACATACACACAGTGCCTTCCATGGCGACGCCCACGCTACCCGCGCCCACACCCATGATACCCACAACACCCACGGCCACCACCCACTGGCTGTATAGTAGAGGGTTTTTCGGGACACTGCGATGCATATTGGGCGTAGTGAAGCGCCTTTTGGCCGGGCCGGGTGATGTCCCCAGGGACGAGGCGGAACTTGAGGCCTTCATCTGGGACGAGATGGAGAGGGATTTGATCCGTGGTGGCTCCCACGCTCACGACAGCCCTTCATCATCCCCCCCTCCAGCTCCACCACGCTATCCGTCCTGCACATGTCATCCGATGATGATAATGGAGCCGAGTGACAGTGAAAGTGAAGGTGAAGGTGAGGCGCCCCGTGACCTACCGCCGCCCGCTGCCGGCAGGCTTAAGGTGCTTTAATGGAACATTCAGGGGCTACGTGGCAAGTGACTTGAGATCATCCAGGCCATACTAGAGGAGGACCTTGACTTCGTTCTCCTGCAGGAGACACTGACGCCGGAGCTCTTTGAGTGTACGATAGCGGGCTACGCGGTGCACTCCCTCCCATGTGGCGAGGACTGACAATGTCTGTGTGTGTGTGTGTGTGTGTGTCTTTGTGTGACTGTGTGCGTTTGTATGTGTCTGTGTATGTGTGCATGTATTTCTGTATGTGTTGTGTGTGTGTGTGTGTGTGTGTGTGTGTGTGAATGTGTGTGTGTGTGTGAATGTGTGTGTGTGTGTGTGTGTGTGTGTGTGTGTGTGTGAATGTGTGTGTGTGTGTGTGTGTGTGTGTGTGTGTGTGTGTGTGTGTGTGTGTGTGTGTGTGGGCTGCATAGTGGTGGTGCGCAGCAGTCTCCCGCACCGCAGAATAGCGGACCCCGTGCACTGTGGCGAGTGAGTGGAGGTGATGGCAGTGCAGCTGGAGCTTCCCGGCCTCCCGCTGACTGTGCACAACATATACAGCAGCTGGAGGAGGCAGCTGGAGGCCGATGAGCTGCTCTCCCTCGCCACACACAGCAGCGTCCTGGTGGGTGGTGACTTCACACGCCCACCACCCGATGCTGCAGGCTGTCACCCCCACAAACTATGCGAAGCCTACCTGGCTGCGGCGCTAGAGAAGGTGCGGAGATTGTCCTCCTTAACACCGGGGAGCCCACCCACTTCCGGAGTGGCAGGCTGGACCTCACCTTGGTCTCCAGTGACCTGGCAACGGGCGCCTTCTGGCGGGTCCACCCCACTTTGACCCGCAACCACTATGCAGTCGCCACCACTACTCTGCAGGTCACCCAGCCGCTGCCACAGCTCAACCTGCCGCGGTGGAATATACAACAGGCGGACTGGTCATTGTTTCAGGCCGTCCTGGACAAGTGGTGGGCTACCTACGAGCCACCGGAGGACCTGGACCAGCGGGAGCGCGACCTGACGGCAGCCACCGCGAGGGCGGAGAAGGCGGCCATACCAAGGAAGGTCCCCGGCCACCGGTACAACCAGAACTGGTGGTTCTACAATCTGGAGGTGCAGGAACAGAACCACCTGGTTAACCTCCACCGCAAGTTGTACCGCAGGCGGCCAACGCCCACCAATCTGGAGCTGATGCGTGAGGTGGTGCGGTACGCTCGGCAGGTCACGTGGCGGGTGAGGGAGGTCAAGTGGCTCGAGTGGTGCGCCAGATTTAATCAGCACACCTAGCTGGCCGACCTGTCGGGCAAGGAGAGAACTTGCCTCCGGCAAGAGCAAGAGACCTCTCCGCCCTCCTGCCAACCCCCAGCCGCTACAGGATGGCCGAGAGCCTGGGTGGGATGTTTGCCTCGAGGGGTAGCAGCGACCAACTCCCCGCCCGGGTCCAGCGGCTGCAGTTTCGGCTCCGACCTGTGCGTGAGGCTGTCATCGGCGCTGCACGCGCTCGCCCCGACGCCACTAACCAGCCCTTAAATCCCCAGGAGATGGTAAGAGCCGGAGCCAGGCAGGCTCCATTTGCTGACGGCGTCTCCGCCGGCACGGCCGTCTCCGGAGGCGGCACTGCTGGCCCTGATCAACTCCTACTGGCTGGTTGACCGCTTGCCCTCTGCGTGGAAGGAGGCTGACATCCAGCCCATCCCTAAGTCCAGGGAACCCACCTGACCGTGCCCCATCTCCCTGATGAGCTGCACGGCCAAGACAGCGGAGAGGATGGTGCTGGCCCGCCTCTAGTGGCGCCTGGCAGGCCTCCACCCACACATCTTCGGCTTCACCACGGGGGTGGGCACCTCCAGCAGCGTCATGGCCCTCCTGGGCCTAGTCAATAACTGCCCTGCTGTCGAAGTCTTCCTCAACCTGGAGAAGGCGTTTGAGCTGGCCAAAGCCCACGCCTTCCTGGCCGCGCTGGTGCGGCGGTGCGTGCGGGGCAGACTGCTCACCTGGATTGAGGATTACCTCTTGCACCGCCGCACCAGGGTCAGGTTCCAGGGGCACAAGTCCAGCTACAGGGAGATGGAGAACGGCACGCCGCAGGGCGGGGTTCTCAGCTCCACCCTTTTCAACCTCCTGATGGAGCAGCTATTCAGCCTGCCGTTACGCGAGGGCACGGCACTTCTAAGCTACGGCGACGACTTGGTCCTGGTCGTCACTTGCCGGGCTGACCAGGTGTTTTGGACGCAGCAGGCCCTTGACCTGGTTAGTTACAAGTAAAGAGTGCTGGTTCTCAAGATCACGGCTGTTAACTGAGTGTTAAGTCCAGGGCCATGGCGTTCAAGGCCGCCGCCCCCCCGGATTGTCCTCAACAGATACAGGGCATCAGACTGCCTTGGAACCGCTCGTTCCTGTACCTTGGGATGTGGCTTGACCGGGGCTTAACCTTCACCACTCAGGTCACGTACCTGATGGAGAGGGCTGAGGCCAGGCTCAACACCATGAGGGCCATGACCAGGACACACGCTGGGGCCACGTCATCAGTGCTGCGCCTCTTCTACGTACATACTGTGCGCGCCCTGGTGGACTAGAGCGTGCCTGTGCTTGTCGCGCTGTCGCTCACCCAGCAGAAGAAGTTGGAGGTCCTCCAGAACCAGAAAATGAGGACCCTGCTGGGAGCACCGCGCTGGGCCAACCCCCGAGTCATGCAAGCGGAGGCACGGTTGGTGCCCCTAGCCATCAGGGTTCGACAGATCGTGGCCTGTAGGGTGGCCAAGATCCTCTGCCAGGCAAGGGAGTCTGCCGCGCGGGACAAGCTAAGCAGGGTTTTGCCGCAGCAGCGGGACCTATTGCCGGGCACCACTTGGTTGCAGAGGGTGGCAGAAGCCGCCATCCACCTCCTGCCCGACCTCGCCCACATGCTTCTGGACGGACCTGACCGCCCCGCTGCCAGCTCTGTCGCGCCGCCTCCGTGGCAGCACCCTCCCGCCCAGGTGATCTTCGCCGCATTGCCAGCTGGCAAGGCATGGTGCACGCGGGAGGAGCTGAGGCAGCACGCCCTGCAGGCGGTGGCGCACGCCAATGTCCCCGGCAGCGTCGCCGTCTACTACACCGACGGCTCCGTCGACCATGTGAGGGGCATGATGGGCGCTGCGGTGGCCACAGGCGGTGAGGTGCTGTCTTGGAGGACACCCGACAATTGCTCCACACTGCAGACGCAGCTGGTGGTGATAGAGCGTGCCCTATAACACGCCCGGGGCCGACATGAGGAAGTAGTGGTAATTTACACCGACTTTATGTCTGTCCTGCAGGTCCTGCAGCAGCCTCGCACACTGGTGGACAACGTGCAGCTCACCACCGCCGTCCTGGGCCACATACAGGGCCTCGCCGCGCAGGAGCGCCTCGTGAGACTCAACTGGGTTCCCAGCCACGTAGGCCTCCATGGCAACGAGGCAGCCGATGAGGCGGCCCGGGAGGGCACCATACAGCCGGCGGTGACCTTTACCGTCTTGCCCAGTGTCCAGCGGGCCAAGATGCCCAGTGCCAAGGGCCCAGTGCCGCGGAGCAGCAGTATCGCCAGCTGGTACAGACCTCGAAGCAGGCAGCCCGGCACGCCCAAGCCATTGACAACCAACCGTTACGCCCACCCAGCAGCTGTCCCGAGCCGAAGAAGTTGTCCTACACCGACTTTGACTTTGCTACGGGACCTTGGAGGAGCGTAGGGATGGGTTTGAGGATCGGCAGTGTGAAAACTGTCCACATCTGGCCCGCTGTCTCTTACCCCATTACCTGTTGTCCTGCCCCACCACGGCGCGGCTCAGGAGGCGCATCGGCCGTTGGAGGACGTTTTTTTTATTATTATTATGTTGTTATTTAATGAATTTGTTTTTTATTCTATTTTATTTTATTTTATATCTCTTGTTTTGTTTTGTTTTTTTGCTTCTATGTTAAAATGTAATACATGTAAATAAAGTTAAACAAAAGAACACACACACACACACACACACACACACACACACACACACACAGACACAGACACAGACACAGACACAGACACAGACACAGACACAGACACAGACACAGACACAGACACAGACACACACACACACACACACACACACACACTTGAGTAAAATAAAACTTCTTCAAGAAATAAAGAATATGAGAATCTTCTAAAATTAAGAGGAAATTAAAATTCTGAAAAATCAATAGTAGAGGAAAATCTTTAGAAGTCTTAGATATGCCAAAAAAATCTGACAAAAATATTAAATAAATACAAATACGCAAAATGATCGTGCAAGAAAAATCAATACACGGAAAAATAATCTATCAATAGAATTGCCAATGTAAAATAAAAAGCCTTAAAGAGAAGAAAAGAAAGGCGAAACACGATCCCAGGCGACGACGCTCTATCTCTATTTCATGGCTTTTCCTGCCATCTAAAAAAACAAAACAAAAACAGAGAGAGAGAGAGAGAGAGAGAGAGAGAGAGAGAGAGAGAGAGAGAGAGAGAGAGAGAGAGAGAGAGAGAGAGAGAGAGAGAGAGAGAGAGAGAGAGAGAGAGAGAGAGAGAGAGAGAGAATACTGGACCAATCATTATCTTCTCCCTTTCTCTGCTGAATCACTTCAAGTAATCTTAGAAAGAGGGGAAGAAAGATAAGAGAGGGAAGAAAGAGGGGAAAGGGTGGTGTGAGGGAAGGAAGGGAGGGAAAGGGGGATATGTTGATGAAATAAGGGAGAAGAGAGAGAGAGAGATTAAAGTGAAGGAAAATGAAAAGAAGCATGATTGAGGAGAAGAGAAGGACGACGAGGAGGAGGAGGAGGAGGAGGAAGAGGAGAAGGAAGAATACATAGGAATACATATAAAGAACAAATATCAGAAGACCTATTGGTCTATAACGAGGGTATCTGCTGAATTACAGACTACTAGCTATTAAACTACATGTAAGATAATAGTTGCAAAAGCATACCATGCACCTAAAGAAGATAGGAACATGGAAGTTTCATAGTGAAGAATGCGAGGATATGAAGTATGCTAACTGATGCTACCACTAACACTAGTCAATCCGGGGAACGCTATAATATAACTTGTGGAGCAATTCAAACCCATTTACTTTATAATACGCGTCCAGTCTGTTTTTAAATGAAGTTATTGTGCTGGCTTCGACAACATTAGCTGGTAATTTGTTCTATCGATTTACAACTCTAACATTAAAAATATTTGTTCCGGAGATGTGTGATGAAACTCTGACCATTCAGTTTCAAACCATTGTTTCGTGTTGTCACTTGAGGAGACAGCTCAAATAGGTTCTCTTGATTAATGATATCAAATCCTTTAGGGATCTTAAAAGTTTCCATCTAGGGATTCTACGATCCTTTAAGGAAAACATATTAAGTTTTCGCAGCCTCTCTTCATAAGATGAATTTCGCAGAGTTGGAGAATCAGTTTGGTTGCTCTTCTTTGAATTGATTCTAATTTGGCTTGATATTTTACTAAACAGGGCGACCAGAATTGAACAGCATAATCTAAGTGCGGCCTGAGCAAAAACGTGTATAGTCTTGTCATTACTTTCGGCGTTTTATGTTAAAAGTTTTGTTTAATGAAGCCCAACATACTATTCGCCTTTTTACTAGCAGCAAAGCAATGCGTACTGGTTTAAAGATCATTACTTATGATGACGCATGAATCCTTTTCCTGCTGTACTTCAGTTAACGACTTATTTTGAGTCTGATAGTTATATTTGGAGTAAAAAGAAACATTTATTTAAGGTTCAAGGCAGGATTGGTAAACAAAGAACAGTATAACGTGATGGCAAAGACAGTGAAGAAATTAACTCGAGTTGCTAAGAACAATTATGAGATTAAAGTAGCAGGACAGGCGAAAAGGGACCCAAAGGGGTTCTATCAGGTATATAAAACAAAGGCAAGGGAATTAGTTGGGCCGTTAAGGTCAGGACAGGGTGAGGTCTTAAATACGGATGAGGATATGTGTAAGAGTCTAAATGATTATTTCTTAAGTGTTTTTACGGAGGCGGATACACAGACGATACCTGATAGTGAGCAGGCTTCTAAGAGAGAGCTTGTATTTCCCCTCCGTTTCCCCGGGCTGGGGAATTCCCTTTGTGGCTGAAAAGCTCACAAGCTCCAGGGTTACGGTGGCCGTCTGGTTCAGATGAGAATCAGGGTACGCGCCTCGAAAACACATAACTAGCGCGTTCCCTTTTCCACTCCACTGAACGTCTGAGACGAACAGACTTCTACTTAGTCTTCAAGGGACACCATAGCCTGTTGCTCCACCATGAGTGTGTAATCATAGTGGTACAACCCAGCGTCCGGAGTTTCGCCCAAGTTGGATACCGTTAGTCCGCGGAACAGGGTGGTTGGTAGTGCAACACCCCCCCCCAACGTGTGCTCCAGACTTCACGGAACCTGTTCCGGAGTCGCACCTCGCAGCATTTGTGGCCATGGGCATTGCCCAGGGTGCCCTCCCCAGACAAAGACACCGTATAGGTCCATCATGATCTGCTCGGCAGATTGGCCCTAAAAGATGCCTGGCCGCAATGGCCAAGCACTTCTACTCTGCAAAAGACCAGACCCAGATCTGGTTTATTCTCTACAGGCGGGCTGCTATCCCACTCTTAGTCAAGGCAAGGCAAAGCGAATAAGTCTCTTTACCTTGGTTCTGAAACCTCACCGGGATTACCCAGAGGGACACACGCAACAAGAACAGTCTTATGTGCAAATAGTTAAAGTCTATGCGAAGACTCTACACTTGGCCTTTACCGGGTTTCATAAGTAGGACCACTCGTGGACCCCCCATGAAAGCCCGGAGGTCCCAGAAGAACAGCAGTGATACGACTGGGCAGCCTAAGTGCATGGGGATTGTTGCCAACCTTTCAACGTGTACCCCGGTCAAAAGAAGCATGCTTCCTCCGAGTCGTTCCGTACTAGCAGCCCCATAGCCACTAGAGCAACTATGCCCCCCAGGGAGACAGACAAGGCCCCCTAGAAGAGAGTCATAGTTACTTTCATAGTCATAGTTAGTTCAAAGGAAGCGATGAGAAGAAACTCAAAGATATTGTGATAACTAGGGAAATGGTGGAAGAGGGTATAGATAAAATGAAAATGTTAAAATCGCCAGGACCAGATGAAGTGTATCCCAGGGTATTAAAGGAATGCAAGGAGGTTGTTAGTGAGTCGTTAGTGCACATTTTTAGGAAATCGGTTGAGATAGGCGATGTGCCATTATTGTGGAGGAAAGGAAATGTTGTTCCCATATTTAAGAAGGGAGACAGAGGACTATAGTCAAATTATAGACCCGTAAGTCTAACATCAGTGGTGGGTAAATGATTGGAATCTATTATTGCAAAAAATATTAGAGAGCACTTAGATAAGCATAGTTTGATCAATGATTCACAACATGGATTCACCAAGGGTAGGTCATGTCTCACCAATTTATTGAGTTTTATAGGAAAGTTTATGAGACGGCAGATAATGATAAGGATTATGATATAATATATCTGGACTTTAGTAAAGCATTTGACAAAGTACCACACGAGCGACTCTTAAATAAGGTTAGGGCTCAGGGAATAGATGGGAAGGTTCTTCATTGAATCAGAGCTTGGCTAAGGAATAGGCAACAAAGGGTTACAATTAATGGTTCTAAATCTGAATGGGGACTGGTGACAAGTGAAGTTCCACAAGGGTCTGTTTTGGGTCCATTACTATTTTTGGTTTACATCAACGACTTGGATAGTGGGATTAGCAGTGATATCAGCAAGTTTGCTGATGATACTAAGTTATGTAAGATTATTGGACCACAGTCTGATGTAAACATATTGCAGGAAGACTTAGATAAACTTAACGCGTGGGCAGTTAGATGGCAGATGGAATTTGATATTGAAAAATGCAGCGTTATGAATGTTGGTAGAAAAAACCCTGGTAATAGATACACCATAAGCAATGTATCGCTGAAAAAATCAGAAGGTGAAAAAGATCTTGGAGTGAGGGTGAGCCCAGACCTCCGACCTAGGAAACAATGTATTGAGGCCAGAAATAGAGCTAATTGAGTATTAGGATTCATTACCAGAAGTGTTAAAAGTTGAAGTGCGGAAGTTATTCTAAAGCTTTATCTGGCTCTAGTCAGGCCTCACCTAGACTATGCGGTTCAGTTTTGGTCTCCATATTACAGGATGGATATGGCCTTGTTAGAAACAATGCAGAGAAGGATGACTAAAATGATACAAGGGATGCGTAACTTTAGTTATGAGTGGAGATTGATGTTATTAAAATTACACTCACTCGAGAGACGCAGAGTAAGGGGCGATCTGATAGAAGTTTTTAAGTGGATAAAGGGATTTTATAAAGGAGAGGTAGGAAAAGTTCTTACGGCTTTTAACAAGGGTAGAACAAGAAGTAACGGATTCAAGCTGGATAAGCGTAGATTTATAAAGGAAATAGGAAAAAACTGGTTCACAAATAGGGTGGTGAATGAATGGAATGGTCTCAGTAGACAGGTAGTTAGTGCCGAGTCATTAGGGAGCTTTAAAGAGGAGCTGGATAGGTTCATGGATGGGGATGAAAGGTGGATGTAGGTAGTGTTAGGTGGCAGGAACTACCACGTGTAGGCCTCGCGGCCTCTTGTAGCTTCCTTATTTTCTTATGTTCTTATATGAGGTTATCGTTACCAACATATATGCATTACTTTACATTTATCGGAATTAAATTTGTATAGCCATTTATCACTCCAACCCGATAGTTTGTCTAGATCACGTTGTATGAGTTCGCAGTTTTCTCTAGTATATGCTTTACCGCCTAATTTGGTGTCCTCAGCAAATTTGGATATTTTAGATACAAGTCCGCAGTCCAGATCATTGATATAGTATATCAGAAAAGGAATTGGACCCAAGACCGAGCCCTGAGGCACCCCACTAGTAACATCTAACCAATCTGATGCCTCGCCATTGAGATTGGTTAGATCTACTCGTTGCTTTTGATTTGAAAGCCAATCGCCAATCCATGAACATAGCTGCTTTCATGAACCATGCACCCTTAACTTGGTCAATAGCCGCTTAGGGGAACTGTATCGAAGACTTTCTGAAAATCAAAGTATATTATATCCGAGGGAATTTTAGCGTCCCATTTTGAATAAATGACATTGAATACATCGAGTAGGTTTGTTAAGCAAGATCTCTTATTTCGAAAACCATGTTGGGAGCTTAATATTAAGTTATTTACATCAGGATAAGACACTATTCTATCCCGAAAAATTTTCTCAAATATTTTAATAATCACAGACGTTGGACAATTTGGACGATAAATATTTGTGATGCTCTTACTCCCATTCTTGAATATCGGTTTAACATTAGCCAACTTCCACATACTTGGAACGATTCCATTAGCGATTTATTGAAAATTGTCTTTAATGGGAGCAAAGGTTTACTGTGACATTCACGAAGTAATTCCGGCGAAATTTTCATCCACCCCAACGAATTTTGCTGGTTAAAGTTTTTGCAAATACTTTGATATTTCGTCTACCGTTATCTTTCCTATTGCCAATATATCTTTTTCAGGTGCTGCAAACATGTTTACTGGTTCAGGTATTGGACCTTCGTCTTCTTTAATAAAAAACAGATTAAAGTAAACATTGAGTACGGATGCCATACTCTTAGTATCGTTTACTAAGATGTTATTCTCATCTTGCAATGGCCCAATACATGTTTTGACGCTTTTTCTACTTTGAACGTATTGAAAAAAAACTTTTCGGGTTTGATTTAGATTCCTTATCAATTTTTTCTTCATACATGCGGTTTTTAAACCTAATCAAACCTTCACAACGACGTTTTAAGTCATTGTAATACTGTATCTAAAATCGCAGTCCATATTGGATTGCTTGTAAACTTTATACGTTTGTCGCTTAACAATACTGCTGATGGTTTGTTGAATCTCCTTAGTCATCCTACATGGTCTGTTTTTGTTATTCAAACGTTTTCTTACCAAGGAAACATATTTTCCAACAGCCGGTTGGAGTTTATTTACGATTAAATTACACATGATTTTGGCGTTATTATCATATATTAGGTTAATCCAATCAACTTTGCTGAATACCCTGCTGATCTTCGTTAAATCCGCTTTATTATAATTAGGAAGCAATAACTAATTTTCTGTGATGTATACGTTGCAATTTATGCCGCATCTGATTATCCAGTGATCACTGTTTGCTAAGTGTCCACCTATGTCGCAGTAATCAATGAGATCACTAAAGGAAGTGATAACTAAATCCAAAATACTATCATCCCTTGTAGGTTCTTATACAAGCTGATGTAAAAATAATTAGTTTACCATATCTA
>JACEEZ010012522.1:0-52500 GCA_016584305.1 Chionoecetes opilio | reverse complement strand
TGATGGATGGGTGGTACGCACACATCGCGCCTTGGAAAGTGTCGCTAACAAGACGGGAGGGACGGTCAGGGACAGCGGTGATGGTTGTGGTTGTGGTTGGTTTTGGTTGTAGTAGTAGTAATAGTAATATTAGTTGTAATAGTAGTAGTAGTAGTAATATTAATAGTAATAATAGTAGTAGTAATGATAGTAGTAGTAGTAGTGGTAAGAGAATAAGTAGTAGTAGTAGTAGTAGTAGTAGTAGTAGTAGTAGGTAGTAGTAGAGAGCAATAGTAGTAATGATAGTAGTAGTAGTGGTAGAGTAGTAGTAGTAATGAAGGTAGTAGTAGTGGACCTAGTGGTGGTAGAGTAGTAGTAGTAATTATAGTAGTAGTAGTGGTAGAGTAGTAGTAGAAGTAGTAAAGGTAGTAGTAGGAGGAGGAGGAGCAGAGGTAATACTAGCAACAAAGGCAGGAGGAAAGAGAAAAATTAATTGCAGAAGAAAAAATACATACAATAATATATATATAGCATCAAAAACAACAGGAGAAAGACGAGGAGGAGGAAGAGGAAGAAGAGGAGGAGGAAGAGGAAGAAGAGGAGGAGTAGGAGGAACAGTAATGGTATTAGTGGTGGTGTCATTACAGATAACTTAAACATAATAACTCTTTAATACTGGAGTAAAACACAAGAAGTCATGGATAACTTTAGCCCTCTCTCGGTATGTAAAGCGCTCAAGGTATTGATTAGCGGGGAATGTTATAGCAGCGGCGGGCACGGGACACACATTGGAACTTCACATTGAGGTACGGTATACAGGTGTGACGCGGGGAATCTATGGCACGAGTCAGGTGTGACAGAGTACGGGGCAACTAGGGGAAAAGGGACAATTTGGGGCAAGGGCCAACTGGGGCAAGAGAATGATTGGACACGAAGACATATACAGCTCAGGTAGAGAATGATTTTTAATTGAAACAGTTGGAGTGCTGGCTGAGCAGGAAACAGCTGGGGTACGGAACAGCTGGAACACTGAGAACAAAAAACAAAACAGCTGGACAACACAACAGCTGGATACTGGTGATGGAACAGCTGCACTATTAAGGACATAACAAGTAAGACATGAAAAATATGGGTTACAGAACAGCTGAGCAACATAATAGCTGAGTTACAGGATAGCTGAGCAACATACCAGCTGGGCTACGGAAATACTGAGCAACAAAACAACTGGGTTACCGAACAGCTGGACAACATAACGCTGGGCAACAACATAAGCCGGGCAACGGAATATCAAAAGCACCGAATGTGAAAAAGCTGGGGCAAAAAACAGTTGACACTAATAGTTCAGAACAGCTGACGCATAAAACAGCTGCGGCACCAAGGAACAATTGTAGCTACGAAAGATCTAGGTTAACGAGCATGGAACAGCTGGAGCACCGATGACAGAATAACTTGGGATATGCAACAGCTGGAATACGAAACAGCTGGTTTTGATATAACAAATAAAAGAGATAGAAGATAATATTAAAAGGCCTTAACCATATTAGTACTAGATATAATAAAGATTGAAAAGTGTGAGGTGATGATGGCGGTAGTGATGACTGCGGGTGATGGTAAACAAACAAACAAACAAACAAACAAACAAACAAACAAACACACACGAGAGAGAGAGAGAGAGAGAGAGAGAGAGAGAGAGAGAGAGAGAGAGAGAGAGAGAGAGAGAGAGAGAGAGAGAGAGAGAGAGAGAGAGAGAGAGAGAGAGAGAGAGAGAGAGAGAGAGAGAGAGAGAGAGACAGTAAAAATGCGAGCACGTCCTTGACTCCGAAAAAAATAGAGCTAAACAGATATTACATCACGTTATAGAAGAGATATACACATATAGGCTACGAGGTGTGTGTGTGTGTGTGTGTGTGTGTGTGTGTTTGTCATTCACCAATGGTCTTATTTACGTGAGCGCGATTCGCGATCGTCTGTTTCACCCTCCAGGAATGAGCTTAGAGCTCATTGTTACCAATCTTTGGGTAATGCTGGGCCTTAAACACCACACACTTCCATCCCGCTGCTCAAGGGGGACACTAAGTGTCTGAATTTGTCAGTGAAAAATTCCCGAGAACGAGCGAGGATTCGAACCGGCTAACCACAGAACAGCAGGCCAACGCTCTATCCTCTTGACCAACGTGACGGTTTGAAAAACCATCAACGTGTGTGTGTGTGTGTGTGTGTGTGTGTGTGTGTGTGTGTGGTGTGTGTGTGTGTGTGTGTGTGACGCGTACCCTCAAATTCCTCCGTTGTTTTTTTCCTCTCTCTCTCTCTCTCTCTCTCTCTCTCTCTCTCTCTCTCTCTCTCTCTCTCTCTCTCTCTCTCTCTCTCTCTCTCTCTCTCTCTCTCTCTCTGAGGAGGAGGAGGAGGAGGAGGAGGAGGAGGAAGATGAAGAGTACGGCAAGAAGTGAGAAAAGGTGAAGGAGAAGAAAGAGGATTTAGAGGAGAATGAGAAGGATGAGAAAGGATACTTTAAAGAGAATGAGGAAGGAAATAAGAAACTGGAGGAAGGGGGGAAGAGAAGGAAGAGAAAGTGACGGAAGGAAAGGAGGAGAAAAGGAATATTAAAATATCTCTTTGAGCTTAGTAACACACAACACGCACACGCACACGCACACGCACACGCACACACACACCGCCACAACAAACCACACAAAGGGAACTCCGTAGTGTAAGGGTTAGGACGCTCGACTCACAACCGAGAAGTCTCGGGTTCGATCCCCGGGTGGAGCGAGGACAGACGGGCGGTCTTTCTTAAATACCCGAGTCCCTGTCCACCCAGCTGTGAATGGGTACCGGGTGTTAGCCGGGGGTTTGTGACCCGCCTCCCGGGGTGGTGGCTTTGGCCAACACTAAGAACTAAGGATGAATGATAAAAATGTTGATATGGAGACGGGGCCATACGAGCGTCGCTCTGGCCCTGTAAAATACAACTAGACGCACGCACGCACGCACGCACGCACGCACGCACGCACGCACAGGGTACTCCGTAGTGTAAGGGATAGCATGCTCGATTCACAACCGATAAGTCCCGGGCTCGATCCCCGGGCGGAGCGGAAACAGTTAGGTTGTTTCCTTAAAACCCGATCCCCTGTCCACCCAGCAGTGAATGGGTACCGGGTGTTAGCCGGGGTTTGTGACCTGCTCTCCGGGGTGCTGGCTTCGGCCAACACAAAGCACTAAGGATGAATGATAAAAATGTTGATATGGAGACGGGGCCACACGAGCATTGCTCTGGCCCTGTAAAATACAACTAGATGAATACAACTAGATGAATACACACACACACACACACACACACACACACACACACACACACACACACACACACACACACACACACACACAGACATACACACTCATTCTTCCGCCCACGTCTTCACTCTTTAAATGATTCACCCACCCATGCCCTCTATTGATATCAAGCAATATGATTAAATACTTTTCCCGACGTCATCAAACTTGCAGGTCTTGAGCTACCCTCCCCCTTTGCAGCAATGATCCTAATAAAGATAGCAGTAATACTCATGATATAAATAATGATAATGATAATGATAATAACATTAATATTGCTAATAATGAAAATAATTATTACAATATTAATAATATTATATATAATATAAATAAAGCATAACAGTCTACGGTGTTAGTGAAATGGTGCAATGCATTACCGCAGAGATTTACCCCATCCCTGTTTTTCGGTACTGGCCTTCCCAGTCATTACTTATAAACACTGGTATGCGCTCTCGCAATGCTCTAGTTACTATAGCTATTGTTATTATTATTGTTAATATTATTACTATGATTAATATAGCTTTAATTATTTTTGATACGCAAGAGTGGACCATCCAATTGGACCCTAATGCAAGAGTTAATCAGTATTTTTTCTCTTTCATCCCTTTCACTGGTAAACTCTGGAACTCTCTTCCTGTTTCTATATTTCCAGCTACCTACAACTTAAATCTTTTCAAGAGAAGAGTGACAAAACACCTCCCGAACTAAATTGGCCTACCCCCCTTTTTTAAATTATCTTAATGTCTTCTTTATAGGGACTGGCAACTAAGCAGGCTTTGTGTTACCTCTTTCTGTTGTGGCTTTGGCCAGTCCTTTGTGATGTAAAAAAAAAGAAAAAAAAGTGAGCAGCTTCACACCCCTGGGTTACGGGCAGTGGATGCCTATCTTCCCATTGACGAGACCGCACCCACTCTTGACAAAGTCAGAGAGGCCGTTGCAAAGTTGAGGGGTTGAAAGGCAGCTGGTGTTTGTAATATCAGTGCGGAGCTCCTCAAAGCTGGAGGTGAGGCCATGCTCCACGGGTTGCATGCTGTCCTGACTGCCATGTGGCAATCAGGTACCATTCCTACTGACTGGAAAAGGGGGCTGGTCGTACCTCTCTGGAAAGGGAAAAGGGAACGTCATAACTGCAGCAATTACCGTGGTATTACAAGGTTCAGCGTGCCAGGCAAGGTGCTTGCCCATCTATTGCTGACACGGATCTGCAGTCATCTGCTGAAGCATCAGAGACCTCAGCAGTCTGGGTTCACGCCTGTTAAGTCAACAACGGACCGTATCGTATCGCTTCGTGTCTTAGTGCAACGCCGACGTGAGTTTCGACAGGGGATGCTTGCAGCCTATGTTGATCTCAAGAAAGCGTTTGACTCAGTGCATTGTGAGTCACTCTGGGATCTTTTGCGACTTCGCAGGATTCCTGCAAGGACTATTGGTTCGATGACTGGTCTGTACTCTGGGACTGAGAGTGCTGTGAAGTGTGGGGGAGGTGTATCCAGCTTCTTTCCTGTTAATACAGGAGTGAGGTAAGGGTGCGTCCTGCCCCATCACTTTTCAACACTTGTATGGATTGGGTATTAGATAAAGTTGTAGATCAAAGTGATTGTGGAGCATCCCTCGGCAACACCAAAATCACTGATGTTGTTTTTGCCGATGATGCAGTAATCTTTGCTGAGTGGCTGGAGGTCCTGGTGATGGTTTTTGAGGCGCTACACGAGGAAGCAAGGCCTTTGGGACATGAGGTCTCCTGGCTCAAGACCAAGGTCCAGGTGTTTGGAGGCTTACTAGATGAAACAGTACAGTCTGTTCATGCGTGCGGCGAGAACATTGAGATCTTGGAAAGTTTTACATACCTTGGTAGCGCAGTCCATAATGACGGCGGGTCACGTCAAAAAAGTCTTACGGTGGATTGGCATAGCCCACGGTGTTATGGACTCGCTCAGCAGGAGTATTTGGCGCTGTAGGTACCTGTGCAGGAGGACAAATATCCGGATCTTCTAGTCACTTGTGATCCCAAGTATCCGCACACGCACACGCACACGCACACACACACACACACACGCAAAGTCCCACAACAGCCTACAAAATTACAGGCTATAGAAAAAGAGCTTTCACTAACAAAAAATTAACTAAAACCTATGGTTTAGGTCTATAACTTCGGATTAAATTAGGGAATCAATGCGTTACAGCCTATGGAAAAGCAGCCTAAAGGAAACTGTTTTATATCTACATTCTACCACCCGTTTCTCTCCTACCCTCCCTCCTCTATCCCCTGCCGCTCCCCCTGTTCCACCTTTCCATTGATCTGTTTCTTTTTATTTCTTCCACCCTTCCATGTCCCTCTCATCACCCCTCTCCTTTCCTCTCTTCCTATCAATCCCCTGTTTCTTTCATCTTTTATTCTACCGCTGTTTCCCTGTTCCATTTACCTCTTTCGCTCTCTCATCTAAGTCTCTTATCCCTTTTTCTCCCCTTCCATTTCCCCGCTTCACCGCCTATCCCCTTCCCCTTGTCCCTTCTTCTCCCCTGCCGTCCCTCCCTCCCCCCTGTAAAGTTGTTGCACTTCAAAATAGGATTTTTTCTATCCCCATAAGTAAACAAAAAGTAAGAGTAAAGGAAAGTAAACAAACGACAACTTGAGAGGAAAATAAATGCGTTCTGTTCCTTTTGTTTTTGTCGCCTGGTTTGGAGGAGAAGGTGGAAGTCTTGTGTCGCTTGACACACACACACACACACACACAGACGCACACACACACACACACACACACACACACACACCGCGCGATGGTCAGGTTGATAGCGTGCTGGACTGCCATTCTGTGGTAGGCGGTTCGAATTCCCACAGCTCCCGGAGATTTTTCATTGACAAATTCGGGCGGTTACTATCTCCCTTGATCAAGGGGATGGGGAATATATGGTGTGTGAGGTCCCAGCATTACCCAAAGATCGATAATAATGAGCTCCAATCTCGCAAAGGGAGGGTGAAACTGGCGATCGCGAGCTAGCTCGCGTGGACAAGACCATGCGTGAATAACACACACTCTTACTCTCTCTCTCTCTCATATATCCTACGTGAGCATGTGTGTGAGTGTGTGTCTTTTCTTCCTTCTCGTTTTCCTGTCTCTCTATTGTTCTCTTTCACCCCTACAACCACCACGACCACCCACACGACTCTTGCTCCTCCTCATATTTCTCCTATAACATGGGAGTCACCTGTCAGCCGTAATGAAGCGACGTGCTTTTACCTGGATCCAAGGGGAACCTCACCTATAGAAGCTAGAGAAGGGAGAGGAGGAAATAAGATAAGATACTTTGATCTTATCTAGACACTTTGCAAGTACCAACGACAAGGTTATGGACTATACAAAGTGCCACCACGCCAAAATGAACCTGGTGGGATCGAACTACTGATCGAACGCAGGGACGCTACACGCGAGCCCACAGCTCTACCAACCAATCCAGCCTGACGGGTGGAGATGAGGAGATGAGGAGAAGAGAGAGAGAGAGAGGAGAGGAGAGAGAGACGAGAGAGGAGAGAGAGAGAGAGAGAGAGAGGAGAGAGAGAGAGAGAGAGAGAGAGAGAGAGAGAGAGAGCGAGAGAGCGAGAGCGAGAGCGAGAGCGAGAGCGAGAGCGAGAGCGAGAGCGAGAGCGAGAGCGAGAGGGAGAGGGAGAGGGATAGGAGGGAGAGGGAGAGGGAGAGGGAGAGGGAGAGGAGAGAGAGAGAGAGAGAGAGCGAGAGAGGAGAGAGAGAGAGAGAGGATGAGAAGAGAGAAGGAGAGAGAGAGAGAGAGAGAGAGAGAGAGTGAAAGCGAGAGCGAGAGCGAGAGCGAGAGCGAGAGCGAGAGCGAGAGCGAGAGCGAGAGCGAGAACGAGAGCGAGAGCGAGAGCGAGTTCAAATTCAAATTCAAATTATTTAATTTCCACTGAAATAGTGGTTATTCTTTAAATTTCCAATAAAATACATTATAAGATAAAATACAAAAATATAATTAAAATATCACATACCAAAAAGGTGTGTCATAATACTAAAACAATGCTAAAAGGATACAGACATTGCTAAAAATTTTGGTAGGTTATATAATTGATATGTTATTTAAAAGGAGGCTGGTAAGTTTACTTTTAAATGTAGGCAAGGTAGCAGCATCAGTGATATTAAGTGGCAGGTTGTTCAATATTTTAGGCCCTATAACATCCATACTTCTAGCACCCACATCTGTTTTTGTTTTGGGTACATATAAACAATTTTGGTTACTTCACGAACAGTAGGAAGTTTCTTGAACCATGCAGGATACAAATTGTGTAATACCTTAACGACATTGGTACACGTGTCCAATAAATGCTTCTCTTTTACTTTTATCCACCCTAGTTCTTTTAATATAGGCGTTACATGGTCGTATTTCTTAGCACCACCTATGGCTACCTTGGCTGCAAAGTTTTGTAATTTTTGGACATCGCTCATTATAGTTAGATTTGTCGTGCCCCATATCCGAATACAGTAGTTGATTATGCTGAGTACTAATGACTGCACCGCAATTATTCGGGAGGGTTTATCAAGATTGTCACTTACACGGCTTATGAACATTAGTGTACCAACAACTGTTTTATGTACCTCATTGATATGTTTGTCGAAAAGCATAAACCGATCAATGTACATTAGGGTACGCCGTCGATCCAATGAAAAGTGAAATATAGATTATCTCGAATTAAGCAGGGTGTTTTCTCATGTAAAATTGAATTTTAAGGGTGGTTTGTCCTCTTCAACTTTTTGGTTTGAGCACTTCTTGCTATGCAAAAATGGACTTTTAAATGTTGACTGATGGTGATTTTGCCAACAATTTAATATATCTAGGTAAAAAATTCCAAATAGAAGGGACTATATATCAAAAAAACTTTTCAATACAATAGCACAGATTTAGTTAAATATGGGAATCTGTGGTTTCACAGCCACGAGTCACACATGATGATGACGACCATAACATATGGTGGCTAAATGGTGGCGATAATGGGTTTGCATACAACAACCCCCAACACCTTCAACCTCCACTCACGCTTTTCACGTCCACCCCCTCACCAAACCCTCCTCCCCCCCCTCTTCACACGCACAGCATCACCCCCATTAACTAAACCCCTCACGCCTGGAATAACCATCATAATCATGACCTCACACGCGATAATCCCCTCCCCAATAGCCCCATTTCCTCCCCTCTCCCCACTACCTCTTCAACTCCTTTAAACGATGGATTCAATTAAGTGTTTACGTATTATCAGATTCGTGAGAAATCAGCCCGCCGTGTCTACCCTCCTCCTCTTGCTCCTTCACCAGTAGATGTTACGGCTCCCACACCTGAATACTTCATCAATGCATCAGTCAATCCGTGTCTGTGTTCCTACCAGTTCCCAGTCTAAAACCCTGTCAGTTGTTCACCCTTGTATCTTTAACTCGTGTCCTACCCACGTTTATATGTGTGCTTGTGCGTGTGTGTGTGGGTGTGTGTGTGGGTGTGTGTGTGGGTGTGTGTGTGTGTGCGTGTGTGTGTGCGTGTGTGTGTGTGTGTGTGTGTGTGTGCTTGTGTGTGTGTGTGTGTGTGTGTGTGTGTGTGTGTGTGTGTGTGTGTGTGTGTGTGTGTGTGTGTGTGCGTGCTTGTGTGTGTGTGCTTGTGTGTGTGTGTGCTTGTGTGTGTGTGTGTGTGTGTGTGTGTGTGTGTGTGTGTGTGTGTGTGTGTGTGTGTGTGTGTGTGTGTGTGTGTGTGTGTGTCATTCACCCATGGTCTTGTCCACGCGAGCTGGCTCGCGATCGCAAGTTTCACCCTCTCAGTGCGAGCTTGGAGCTCATTATTACCGATCTTTGGGTAATGCTGGGATATCACACACCACACACCCCCATCCCCTTGCTCAAGGGGGAGAGTAACCACCCGAATTTGTCAAGTGAAAAATCCCCGGGAGCACGAGGATTCGAACCGCCTACCCACAGAGTGAGAGACCAGAACGCTATCAACCTGACCACTGCGCGGTTATTTCTGCAATTGTGTGTGTGTGTGTGTGTGTGTGTGTGTGTGTGTGTGTGTGTGTGTGTGTGTGTGTGTGTGTGTGTGTGTGTGTGTGTGTGTGTGTGTGTGTGTGTGTGTGTGTGTGTGTGTGTGTGTGTGTGTGTGTGTGTGTGTGTACTGTCAATAAACAAGTGTGCATTACATTTCTTTACGACATTTGACAATCCCCCTAATGTTGATTTGCTTTGGAATCTTGAAAATATATATATATTTTTTTAAATCTAAAATTTAACTTTATCACGACTTTTTAAATGTTTTAGCAATAACTTCAGTAATTATCTGGGCGTATTGATCTGGGCGTATCTCTAATAACGAATCTCTGCCTCGTAGGTATATTATAGGTATATTCAGAAGCGTAGCAATATGGAAATGTGGGAACTGTGCAGAAATGTGGGAAATGTGGATTGCTAAAGATGAGGGATTCGGGTGGGGCTGGTGTTTGTGGTAAAATAGGGAAGTGTTATCTTCGTAGAGTCGATGTTTCCATTTGAGATCGCAGCACTTCGACGTTTTTTTTATATATATTTTGGCAGAGCAGGTAATTTTTAATGCATAACAATTATGTGATCAATGATATATGTATGTACTTAGCTCCCAGAAAAATCCAATATGGGTGGCAAAAATATGGGTGGCAAAAATAAAAGTAGTTTTGTTGACAAAATGTGCGGTAAAATCTTTGATTTAGTGGATTTGAAATGCATTTGCATGTGCAGCAGCATAACGATTGTAGGAAAAACACGGTCTAGTTTGATACAGAAGACTATCAACGCTGCCATCTTGCAACACTTTATAAGGCGATTAACTCTTAACGGATGGTCTCTCTCTCTCTCTCTCTCTCTCTCTCTCTCTCTCTCTCTTACCCGTCAGGGTGGCATGGTTGGTAGAGTCGTGGACTCGCGTGTGCAGCGTCCCTGCGCATTCGGTCAGCGGTTCGAGTCCACCAAGTTCGTCCTGGCGTGGTGGCGCTTTGTATAGTCAATAACCTTGTAGTTGGTACTTGCAAAGTGTCTAGATAGGATCAAAGTATCATATCTTATCTCTCTTTCTCTTTCTCCCTTTTTTTGTTCTTTCTCTCTCTTTTCTCTTTTTCTCTCTCTACACACACACACACGCACGCGCGCACGCGCGCACACGCACACGCACACACACACACTTAGATATTAGATATTAGATTCACAAAGAGCAAACATAACTTACTAGAAGAATTCTACAAGGGAGAAAAATATGATGCAGTAACACGTGTTTTCCATCAAAGGTCTGATATAAACTCGTCCGTACAATACTACATTTATACAATACTACTGAATTCCAGCTTCTGGTAACATATCACCTCATGGAAGTATACTAGCCATTAGCTACAATTAGTTATTAGTTGAGATTAAACAAGCTCCATTACTTTGATTGGAAGGTAAAAAGTCCATAAATAAAAGTTCTTAAAATAACTAATAACTGGAAAAATAAAGAAGAATATGAGAAAAGTTAATTAAAATTACAGCACTAGATGACAGAAAAAATGCTGAACTGACGTAAACAAAGAGAAAAAGTAAATAAGTGATGTAGAAAAAGCAAATCATTAGCACCATTAGAATTTGCATTAATCATTATCAACGCCATGAGAAATTATACGAAAATTTATCAAAAAGTGAAATGCTGTTTTATCCTGATTTCTATTATGCCATGTTTGGTGGGGGAAATATGAAAAATACCGAATTGCTGCCCGAATATAAACGTGCATAAATATACATTGGCAAATATTTGTTTTGTTAATGATAGGGTGTGTGTTTGCTGTGTCGAGGGTGTGTTTGTCTGTTTGTCATGATATCTTCTGGTATGGGAGCGCATAACAATAACACATATATATATATATATATATATATATATATATATATATATATATATATATAGAGAAGAGAGAGAGAGAGAGAGAGAGAGAGAGAGAGAGAGAGAGAGAGAGAGAGAGAGAGAGAGAGAGAGAGAGAGAGAGAGAGGAGAGAGAGAGAGAGAGAGAGAGAGAGAGAGAGAGAGAGAGAGAGAGAGGAGAGAGAGAGAGAGAAGAGAGAGAGAGAGAGAGAGAGAGAGAGAGAGAAGAGAGAGAGAGAGAGAGAGAGAGAGAGAGAGAGAGAGAGAGAGAGAGAGAGAGAGAGAGAGGAGAGAGAGGAGAGAGAGAGAGAGAGAGAGAGAGAGAGAGAGAGGAGAGAAGAGAGAGAGAAAAAGAGAGAGAGAGAGAGAGAGGAGAGAGAGAGCGAGAGAGCGAGAGAGAGAGACGAGAGAGCGAGAGAGCGAGGAGAAGCGAGAGAGCGAGAGAGCGAGAGAGAGCGAGAGAGCGAGAGAGAGCGAGAGAGAGAGAGAGAGAGAGAGAGAGAGAGAGAGGAGAGAGAGAGAGAGGAGAGAGAGAGAGAGGAGAGAGAGAGAGAGAGAGAGGAGAGAGAGAGAGAGAGAGAGAGCACCCCTGGCGCTGCTCTCCTCAACAACGGAGAGTCAACGCATATGCACGGAGGATGCCTTGATCTCTCTTTCGTCACTGACATTCTTCGCCCCTGCGCCTCTTGGGCCCTCCACCCTACACTAACCACCGACCACTTTGCCATAATTTGCCATACCTAAAGTCCTCTCTCACCAGCCACCCGCCCCAGATGGAACACAAATCTGGCTAATTGGGCAAAGTTTCAAACCGCCCTCAAAACACACTTCTTCACTCTTGACCCATCCCTCACCCTTGATCAAAAGGAGGCCGCCCTTACAGATGCTTTTCACGCCGCCGCATCCGAGAGCATCCCGCTCACATCTTTCTCTACCACAAAGCCCCCTCGGGACTACTGGTTTTATAACGACCGCGTGAAGGAGCTCAACAGCCACATTAACTCCACCCGCAGACACTACCGCCGAAAACCAACGGCTCAAAACAGGGCGCTCCTTCAGGCAGTTGTCAGTGCTGCTAATAGGAGGAAAGCCGACATTTGGAGGGAACACTGGCTAAACTGGTGTCGAGGGCTCGACTCCCACTCGTCACTCGGTGAAATGTGGCGACAGTTACAAGTCATCGCAGGCAACAAGCGGCCCATCCGACCCCCCCACCCTGACCCTGTTCGCGAAGCAGAGAGGCTTGCCTCCTCATTTGCCACTCGCACCAGCACTGACAATCTACCAGCTGAGACACGCGACAAATTGACAGAGCTCCTGCCAGCAAGAAATGATCAAGTAGACCGCGCCTGTGAGGATCAGTCAAACACCAACACATCCCTCACCCTCCTCGAAATACGCCGGGCACTTAAGACGAGTGGAGATACTTCCCCCGGGGCTGACAGGATTACATACTCCATGATCACCAACGCAGGCTCAGATGGTCACTCCGCCCTTCTCACCCTCTTCAACGCCTCCTGGGAGGTCTGCAAACTACCATCAAAATGGAAGGAGGCTACTATCATACCCATACTTAAGCCCAAATATCCTGGTGCCATGCGCCCTATCTCCCTCCTCAGCTGTGTGGGCAAAACCATGGAGCGGATAGTCCTAAACAGGCTAACCTGGGCGGTCGGTCCGCTCCATCAAGACCTCTTTGCCTACAGGCAGGGCATGGGAACAACTGAATGCCTATCCACTCTCCTATGCGTTGCCAGTTCCGGAGGTACCACAGTAGCCTTTCTCGATCTCGAGAAAGCCTTTGAGCTCGCCAACTGCCCAGTGATCCTTTCGCTTCTGGTCCGCAAGGGAGTATGCGGCAGACTCCTTGTATGGCTCAGAGACTTCCTCTCGGGCCGAGCGGCCAGAGTTGCCTTACAGGGGGAGACGTCTCAACTCCATCAACACGAAAACGGAACACCCCAGGGCAGCATTCTGAGCCCCTTCCTATTTAACATATTAATGGAAGAACTCATATCTCTCCCACTCCCACCCAATACTAAGCTTCTCTGCTATGCGGACGACCTTGCCCTCTACTGCACTGGACCCGCCCACGCAGAACGAGCCCAGAACCTGCTGACTGACATAACCACCAAGTGTAGGGAACTAAGCTTGAAGCTGAATGTGGCAAAATCCAAGGCCATGGCCTTTGGATGTGCCGCGCCGCGCGCCCCGCTCTATATCCTGGACACACTACTCTCCTGGGTCACGTCGCACCAATACCTGGGCATCTGGCTCGACAACCGTCTCAACCTCCGCACCCACGTAGCTTACCTGCAGGAGCGCAAAAACAGCAGGATCTCCGTCCTACGGGCAATCACTGGCTTAAAAGGGGGGAGCCAGTTTCCAGGTGAAGCGCACCTTTTACATTCACGTCAACCGCTCTCTCCTTGACTATAGAGCTCCATGCCTTATTTCCCTCACGAACACCCTACACCGAAAACTAGAGGTCACACAAAACAGCGCCTTGAGAGTTATCATCAACGCCCCCAGTTGGACTAAGGTCTGCAACCTGCAGCAGGAGTGTCAGGTAGTCCCGATTCGGCGCCGTATCGAAGAACGGACCGCCTGCCTGCTCGCTAAAATGACCCACCTGCCCTACCCCTACGCCCCTCCCGCCAAGGTTGCAACTCATCTTGCCAGGCCCCGCAACAACCTTCGGCGGCAATGTTGGCCAGCGTGCGCTGCAGAAGCAATTCTCACTATGGGAATACACGAAACCCTCCTCAGTAAGGGCGAGGACTTCCCTCACCCGAACTTCGCTACGCCACCGCCTTGGAGCCCTCCTCCAATCACCACATCACTCCACAGTCTTGAACGCCCAAAGGTACACTGGCTCCCCGCTGCCTTACGCTTGGAAATGCGACAGATCATGGAGTACTTAACGACCCCTGCCTCCCTCACTATCTTCACAGACGGGTCAGTAGATCCTACCACAGGAGCAGCGGGAGCGGCTTTTGTGAGCGGACAAACCACGAAACAATGGCGTCTAACAGATGGCGCCAGCTGCCTCCAGGCTAAACTAGTCGCCATTCGTGGCGCTCTTCACCACGCCCTGGAGAGTCACTCCCCTCATGTCATCATACACACACTCAAAATCCTCTACCCAGGCCCTCAGAGACACAGCCACAGGACAACATTCACCTCTTCACCTCCACTCTTCTTCTGGCCCAACGACTGGCTGCACGTGGCTGCAAAATCACCCTCAATTGGGTTCCCAGCCATGTAGGCCTTAGTGGCAATGAAGCAGCTATCAGAGCTGCAAAATCAGTTGCTGCCCTCCCCAGCCCCACTACGGCTGTTCTGCCCAGCCTCTCCCAAACTCTACTTAAAATAAAGTCTGCCTCGCACGCCTTGTCCTGCCAGCAACACAAGGCCACAGCCGCCCTGTCATCACCCTCTGCCTCCTGGTATGCTGCTGCAACAGCTTACCACCCCCTTCCCCAAGACCCATCCATCGCCCCACACGTACGGGACCGACTACACCGTTTCCGCCTCGGCTTTCCCTGCTTTGAGTAAATCCGCCAGGGCGCTGTGGACATCACCTGTGATCACTGCCAGGTCACCTCCCCCTTTGCACTCCAACACTACCTCCTGAAGTGCGAGGCAACCTCCCACCTCAGGGAACGCCTCCCACCTCATCCGCAGCACGGACATCCAGGTGCCGCCGCCGCTGCTGCTGCGGTAATCAGATCTGCCCCTCTGGCCACTCTCACCTCCACCGTTCGGGAGTACCCCCCCCCCCCCAAGGTAGCTCCAACACACTGCCTCTTTTTATTGTAATACCATAATTCCACAGGCGGGCTGCTATAGGCAAAAGCTCGCGTCAACCACAGTGTTGACAAAATATTAACAACAGAGAGAGAGAGAGAGAGGAGGAGAGAGGAGGAGAGAGAGAGAGAGGAGAGAGAGAGAGAGAGAGAGAGAGAGGAGAGAGAGAGAGAGAGAGAGATAAGATAAGAGTTTCATCCTATCTAGACACTTTGCAAGTACCAACTACAAGGTTATTGACTATACAAAGCGCCGCCACGTCAGCACGAACTAGGCGGACTCGAACCGCTGACCGAATGCACAGGGACGCTGCACATTGCGAACTCACGTCTCTACCAACCTTGCCACCCTGACGGGCGAGAGCGAGAGCGAGAGCGAGAGCGAGAGCGAGAGCGAGAGCGAGAGAAGAGAGAGAGAGAGAGAGAGAGAGAGAGAGAGAGTGAGAGTGAGAGTGAGAGTGAGAGAGAGCGAGAACGAGAACGAGAACGAGAGCGAGAGCGAGAGCGAGAACGAGAGCGAGAGCGAGAGCGAGAGCGAGAGCGAGAGCGAGAGCGAGAGGAGAGGAGAGGAGAGGAGAGAGAGAGAGATGAGAGAGGAGAGAGAGAGGAGAGAGAGAGAGAGAGAGAGAGAGAGAGAGAGAGAGAGAGAGAACATGGTTTATATACAAATAAAAAATATTAGGATACATAAAAAAATTGTAAAACATTAAAATTCTAATAAAACATAAATAAAAAGTCAAACTTCCTAAAAGTTACATTTTAGAAACATAGATTAAAAGTTATAAAAAAAGGTGTTAGTTTAGATTTAAATACATTTCAGGTATGGACGTCAAAAATTAGAGTAAGAATTGTTTACATAAAAGGTGATTTTTCAAGTGACTTTTGAAAGTGTGTAAGGAGGTAGCATATCTAACTTGGCTTGGCAGGCTGTTCCAGAAAGCAGGTCCAGCCACTTGAAGGGACCTTGTTCCCAAGCAAGTGTTACTTTTTGGCACATGGAGTTGTTGCTGTTGTCTAGTGTTGACTGGTTGTTCGTGCATATCTCTCACTTTGGGCAGTGGGAACAACCATTCAGGTACTCTATTATTTACTATATTATAGACGGCTACTCCTAGCTCAAAGTAATATTTTTCATTTATTTTCAGCCATCCAAGGTCTTTTAAGTAGGGTGTGACATGGTCGTGCTTTGCAGCCCCTCCTAAAGCAGCTTTTGCTGCAAAGTTTTGAAGCCTTTGCACACGTTGAATATGTGTGATGTTGGATGCTTCCCAAATCTTGATACCATAATTCAGTATAATTAGGACTAGTGACTGCATTATGGAAATCCTGGTAGTCTGGTTAAAATGATCTCACAGTTTGTTTATGTGGACAATGGTTCCATAGGTTTTCCTGTACAGTGCATCTATGTGTTCATTAAACTGCATATGGTTGTCAAAGTGTGTACCCAAGTTCTTTAATGATCTACTAGGGGTGATGAGATTCCCGTCAACATGCATGCGAATGTCAGGGGGAATCTGTGACAAAGTCCTCTTGTTCCAACAAACATACATTGTGTCTTTTTGGCGTTTAACATTAGACCATTCCTGTGAAAATACTTTTGTGCCCTCTTTAGTGATACTTCGCTCCTAAGCATTAAGTCTTGTATATTGTTAACACTGCCTGTGTGAATAAACTGGGTGTCATCAGCATACTGGATTATTTCGTACTCAGAAAAGAAGGACGAGAGATGATTTGCATAAATTGTAAATAAAATGGGACCTAGTACAGACCCTTGGGGAACGCCATGGGATATTCCAGTCTTTTCTGATATGCATTTTTCTATACGTACGGATTGTGTCCTGCCGCTGAAATAGCTTTGAAACCAGAAGGAGTCGATGTTTAACTTGAAAAATTAATTAATTAATATATCATGACTGACGCTGTCAAATGCTTTGGACAAGTCACAGGGGGTAATAAGGGAGACCTTTTTTGTATCAATATTTGTATATAACTTGTTAGAAAGTTTTAAGAGAGCTGAATCCGTAGACAAGCCGGTCCTAATGCCATGCTGAGTTTTAATAAGTAGGCGATTGGTCTCTAAGTAAGCTGAGATGCGATTACATTTTCTAGTACCTTGGAAATAATTGGTAAGAGAGAAATAGGGCGGTAGTTGTTAGGTTCATTCATGTTACCAGCCTTGAAGATAAGAACAACAATAGAGTGTTTACATGCTGTTGGAAAAACACCTGTTACAATAGAAGTATTTACAATGCAAGTTAGGTATGTTATAATGATAGGGAGGGAGTCTTTCAAGAAACACAATGGGATGCCATCAGATCCATGGGAGTTAGTGTTCTTCATATGCTTAATAACTATAGAGTTACTGTATCCCAATTTGTAGGCACAGGTCTAAACATAGCATCAAAATCAATGGTATAAGTTTCGGAGTTTACTGGCTGTAGTAATGCATCAGAATTTCTCAGATTCTGCTGAGATTTCTCAAAGGTGTCTTTTCCCACTTCGGAATTTTTTTATTAAAACATTCAGCTTTGCGCTTGATACCCTCTGCGTCACTGTCATTGTTTGCTGATGGCTTAACATTCTTGTTTTTGGCGTTAGGAATCAACTCCCCTTTTGTCCTCCACGTGGCTTTACTGTTTCCTCTACTTTCCTCTAATCTTTTATTATAATATTCTGATCTAACTCGCCGAAACAATCCTCTGACTTGCCTTTTTAGATTTTTTTAATTAGCCTGCAAATTAACATTATTTCTGTCTTCTTTAAGATCTTTCTATGCACAATCTCTTTGCTGCATTATAGCTTTGAGGTCTTCAGTGATCCACGGGGCAAAAGGCCTTCTTACTTCTTTTGCTACCAAGGGTGCGCATGAATTCCAAACATTTGTGAAAAACTTAATTAAATAAATGTACTGAGAGAGAGAAAGAGAGCCCACTCCCCCCAATCGATACCCTCAGCTAGGCCCTTTAAACTTCTATCCCCCCGGACACCAAGCCTCTGACCCTCTCCCCCCTCCATCATGGTACGGCCAGAACGTCCAAGCAATCAACTAAAGATCCTCTCCATCAACGTCCGTGGTCTCCGAACGAACATCAGAGACCTGACCCACAACTGTGTACTACGACATAGTGCAGACGTAGTTGTGGTGACGGGGACCTGGCTCAACAACGAAGTAGAGCCTACGTTCGGCTAGATACGTAACTACAGCCAATGGACCAGGAAGGACCGCCCTGAGCGAACAGGTGGCGATGTAGCCGTCTGCTTCAAGGACTTCAAGAATGGAGATGATGTTCTTCCGGGTAGTGCTGGCTGACCGATCAGCCATCCTGCTGTGCGCCATGTATCACCCGCCATGTCAGGGTCCCGCCTCGCTCCAGTACCTCACTGGGGCCCTGGTTGACCTGATGCTGGAGCACCGCTGCAGGCACGTCTTGGTGGTGGGCGACCTCAACCAACAACTGGAACAGCATGCCTATGAAAGCCTCCTAACTGTGCAGGGCTTGACGGACCACGTGACCTTCCCTACACACGAGTGGGGGGGGGGGGGGGGGACCATCCCTACACACTGGATTCTGTCATCTCTGACCTCCAGGGGGACACTCTGCTGTCACCAGCTGGGATTAGTAGGCAGCTCTGACCACCACGCTGTCTTAACACAGGTAGATATAGGAGTGGCTCGGGACGAGGCCACCACCCGTACTATCTGGTTGTGGGAAAAGGTGGACTGGGCCTCCTTGCGCCATGACCTGAGTCACACGGCGTGGGGTACCTTGCTGCGGGACGGGGCGGATAATATGACGCGAGCCCTTACTTCCCGCCTCTTGGCTCTTCAGAGACGCCATGTGCCACACCGAGACTACACCACCAAACCCACGGATCAGCCATGGTTTGACTACCGTTTCCGTGTTGCTGCCGAGGCCAAGTATTCAGCGTGGCTCCGCTACAAGCGGAATCCGACTCGGCTCAACAAGGACCTGCACCGAGCGACCTGCAGGAGGATGGTGGTGTCTAGCAAATGGGCCATGAAAAAGTGGGAAGAGGACCTGCGCCGTAAACTACGAGGCCCAGGCGTGGGGAATAGGACTTGGTGGTCCCTGGTTAAGGAAAAACAGGGAATCAGCCGCCAAGATTTAATTCCTCCCCTCACCAAGCAGGACGGAACAGCGGCTTTCAGCAGCAAGGAGAAGGCTCAGCTGCTGGCTAATCTCTTCTCTACAAAGATGAAGATGGAGGCCGCCCGGCAGCCCCCGCCTCGTCTGGAGCAGCAGTGTGAAGAGATAGGCCACACGGTGGAGGGGACGCAGGCGCAGGTCGAGCACATTCTGCGTGGGCTCGACTCCAAAAAAGCCACTAGTCCTAATGACGTCAGCCCGCACTTGTTAAAACAGTGCGCCCGGGAGCTGGCTCTCCCTCTCACCACAGTATTCACTGCCTGCCTGCAGGAATACATCTGGGCCTATATTTATCACAAGTCTACGAACGTTTGCAAATTTCTGTTCGCAAAATAGAGGGCTGTTCACATTTGCGAGCTATCCTAGCGAACTATATACGAACGTCTTGTGAACAGCTCCCAGCTGCGAATTCTCCGCTCCTTGCGATGAAAACAAACAGGGAAAGTAACGCCACCCCAATAACTCGTTCACTACAAATAACCTATACATATTGTGACCAAAAACCGTAGAAGATTTATTTTTCTTGTAAGAAATGTATTATTGCAGCAATAATAATCAATATAAAGGAATTAATTAATAATTTTGTTGATGAATATTCCACATGAGTTGGCGGGCTCCACAGGCCTTACAGCTTACTTTTTCTAAGTTATTTTCGTCTCAGTATAATGTGCAGTAGTCGTTTGATTACGGCCGCCGTATCTCTAGCCGCGGCGGCTATAGGTATGAACCCGTAGCTCTAGCCGCGGCGGCTACAGGTATGAACCCGTAGCTCTAGCCGCGGCGGCTACAGGTATGAACCCGTAGCTCTAGCCGCGGCGGCTACAGGTATGGACCCGTAGCTCTAGCCGCGGCGGCTACAGGTATGAACCCGTAGCTCTAGCCGCGGCGGCTACAGGTATGAACCCGTAGCTCTAGCCGCGGCGGCTACAGGTATGAACCCGTAGCTCTAGCCGCGGCGGCTACAGGTATGAACCCGTAGCTCTAGCCGCGGCGGCTACAGGTATGAACCCGTAGCTCTAGCCGCGGCGGCTACAGGTATGAACCCGTAGCTCTAGCCGCGGCGGCTACAGGTATGAACCCGTAGCTCTAGCCGCGGCGGCTACAGGTATGAACCCGTAGCTCTAGCCGCGGCGGCTACAGGTATGAACCCGTAGCTCTAGCCGCGGCGGCTACAGGTATGAACCCGTAGCTCTAGCCGCGGCGGCTACAGGTATGAACCCGTAGCTCTAGCCGCGGCGGCTACAGGTATGAACCCGTAGCTCTAGCCGCGGCGGCTACAGGTATGAACCCGTAGCTCTAGCCGCGGCGGCTACAGGTATGAACCCGTAGCTCTAGCCGCGGCGGCTACAGGTATGAACCCGTAGCTCTAGCCGCGGCGGCTACAGGTATGAACCCGTAGCTCTAGCCGCGGCGGCTACAGGTATGAACCCGTAGCTCTAGCCGCGGCGGCTACAGGTATGAACCCGTAGCTCTAGCCGCGGCGGCTACAGGTATGAACCCGTAGCTCTAGCCGCGGCGGCTACAGGTATGAACCCGTAGCTCTAGCCGCGGCGGCTACAGGTATGAACCCGTAGCTCTAGCCGCGGCGGCTACAGGTATGAACCCGTAGCTCTAGCCGCGGCGGCTACAGGTATGAACCCGTAGCTCTAGCCGCGGCGGCTACAGGTATGAACCCGTAGCTCTAGCCGCGGCGGCTACAGGTATGAACCCGTAGCTCTAGCCGCGCGGCTACAGGTATGAACCCGTAGCTCTAGCCGCGGCGGCTACAGGTATGAAACCCGTAGCTCTAGCCGCGGCGGCTACAGGTATGAAACCCGTAGCTCTAGCCGCGGCGGCTACAGGTATGAACCCGTAGCTCTAGCCGCGGCGGCTACAGGTATGAACCCGTAGCTCTAGCCGCGGCGGCTACAGGTATGAACCCGTAGCTCTAGCCGCGGCGGCTACAGGTATGAACCGTAGCTCTAGCCGCGGCGGCTACAGGTATGAACCCGTAGCTCTAGCCGCGGCGGCTACAGGTATGAACCCGTAGCTCTAGCCGCGGCGGCTACAGGTATAGAACCCGTAGCTCTAGCCGCGGCGGCTACAGGTATGAACCCGTAGCTCTAGCCGCGGCGGCTACAGGTATGAACCCGTAGCTCTAGCCGCGGCGGCTACAGGTATGAACCCGTAGCTCTAGCCGCGGCGGCTACAGGTATGAACCCGTAGCTCTAGCCGCGGCGGCTACAGGTAGAACCGTAGCTCTAGCCGCGGCGGCTACAGGTATGAACCCGTAGCTCTAGCCGCGGCGGCTACAGGTATGAACCGTAGCTCTAGCCGCGGCGGCTACAGGTATGAACCCGTAGCTCTAGCGCGGCGGCTACAGGTATGAACCGTAGCTCTAGCCGCGGCGGCTACAGGTATGAACCCGTAGCTCTAGCCGCGGCGGCTACAGGTATGAACCCGTAGCTCTAGCCGCGGCGGCTACAGGTATGAACCCGTAGCTCTAGCCGCGGCGGCTACAGGTATGAACCCGTAGCTCTAGCCGCGGCGGCTACAGGTATGAACCCGTAGCTCTAGCCGCGGCGGCTACAGGTATGAACCCGTAGCTCTAGCCGCGGCGGCTACAGGTATGAACCCGTAGCTCTAGCCGCGGCGGCTACAGGTATGAACCCGTAGCTCTAGCCGCGGCGGCTACAGGTATGAACCCGTAGCTCTAGCCGCGGCGGCTAAGGTATGAACCCGTAGCTCTAGCCGCGGCGGCTACAGGTAGAACCCGTAGCTCTAGCCGCGGCGGCTACAGGTATGAACCCGTAGCTCTAGCCGCGGCGGCTACAGGTATGAACCCGTAGCTCTAGCCGCGGCGGCTACAGGTATGAACCCGTAGCTCTAGCCGCGGCGGCTACAGGTATGAACCCGTAGCTCTAGCCGCGGCGGCTACAGGTATGAACCCGTAGCTCTAGCCGCGGCGGCTACAGGTATGAACCCGTAGCTCTAGCCGCGGCGGCTACAGGTATGAACCCGTAGCTCTAGCCGCGGCGGCTACAGGTATGAACCCGTAGCTCTAGCCGCGGCGGCTACAGGTATGAAACCCGTAGCTCTAGCCGCGGCGGCTACAGGTAGAACCCGTATCTCTAGCCGCGGCGGCTACAGGTATGAACCCGTATCTCTAGCCGCGGCGGCTACAGGTATGAACCCGTATCTCTAGCCGCGGCGGCTACAGGTATGAACCCGTATCTTTAGCCGCGGCGGCTACAGGTATGAACCCGTATCTCTAGCCGCGGCGGCTACAGGTATGAACCCGTATCTCTAGCCGCGGCGGCTACAGGTATGAACCCGTATCTCTAGCCGCGGCGGCTACAGGTATGAACCCGTATCTCTAGCCGCGGCGGCTACAGGTATGAACCCGTATCTCTAGCAGCGGGCGGGCCCTACAGGTAGGTGAAACCCGTATCTCTAGCCGCGGCGGCTACAGGTATGAACCTGTATCTCTAGCCGCGGCGGCTGCAGGTATGAACCCGTATCTCTAGCCGCGGGGGCTATAGGTATGAACCCGTATCTCTAGCCGCTGCGGCTATTGGTATGAACCCGTATCTCTAGCCGCGGCGGTTATAGGTATGAACCCGTATCATTGCATTTTTTTTTGTGTGTGAACGTGTGTACATGAAGGAGAGAGAGAGAGAGAGAGAGAGAGAGAGAGAGAGAGAGAGAGAGAGAGAGAGAGAGAGAGAGAGAGAGAGAGAGAGAGAGAGAGAGAGAGAGAGAGAGAGAGCTGCCACTTGTTTAAAAACTTCAAGTGACTGGTAGATTGTTCGCAATTCTTTTCCTCCTCCTCCACACCAAGAACACAAACGATAACACTCTATATGTCATTTATGCAGGAACAAACGACATGTACAGTAGCGGATCTGAAGAAATACAGATCAAGTACAGGAAGTTGATCCGGAAATTCAAGACTAAAACTAATCATATCATTATTTCAGGAATTCTCCCCAGACTGGGAGTAGGCCAACGCTTTTACGATAAAGCATTCAGCGTAAATAACCGGCTAAGGTCTCTTTGTGCACAGGAAAATGTAGACTTCGCAAACTTCTGGGATAATTTCTACGAGGACCCCATCCTGGTTGAGGATTCCATCATGTTTGGGGATGACGGACTCCACCTCAGCCCCGTTGGTCATGCAAGATTAGGACGCCTGCTAAATGATAAAGTTTCTTCTTACAGATCAAAAAACGACGAGCGAGCGGCAGTAGCAGCATCACCTTAACCCCTTTATTACCCCACATCAACGCTGGGTCACGATCTGTTTCCGCAAATACTAATCAAAGTAACTTAATCAAGCGCTCTGTTACAGTGGACCCTAGTCATCCTGCCGGTAAACCCTCACGCAAGGTTACCAAAACTATTAAAGAACTTAAATTACTCTACACCAATGCCAGAAGCATTATTCTAAAGCGCAATGAATTATTGGCTTACGTTGTTTCCGAGACGCCAGATATCGTTAGTATCACTGAGAGTTGGCTCAACACAAAAGAAAAACATTTATTATCTGAAATAGCCATTACAGGCTACAAGACATTCCTAAATTGTCGTATGCATAAAGCAGGTGGTGTCATTCTTTACATTAAAGAAGATTTGCAAGCAATCGAAATCGATAAAGTAAATAAAGATCATTATGACTCAGTCTACGCAAAGATTAAGCTTAACGGTAAACTGCTGACTATTGGGACAATATATCGTCCTCCCAAATTAAATGCGGAAGTAGATTGCCTCCTGTATGACTAGATAAAGTCAGTTGTCAACAATAATAACGACACAATTATATGTTGAGGTTTTAACCTACCGTGTATAAACTGGAATAATAATTATGCTGATATTGAAGGTATGCGATTGCTTGATATAGTAAACGAAATATTTTTAAATCAGGTGGTCCGTGAGCCTACAAGGGATAATAGTATCCTAGATTTAGTTTTCACTATAGACATTGATCTGATTGATTACTGCGATATAGGTGAACACCTGGCAAACAGTGATCACAGGTTAATCAGATGCGGCATAAATTGCAATGTAGACATCACAGAAAATCTGTTAGTAGTTCCCAATTGTAATAAAGCAGATTTCACGAAGATCAGCAGGGTACTAAGCGAAGTTGATTGGATTGACCTACTAAATGGTAATAACGCCGAAAACATGTGTAATCTATTCACAAATGAACTCCAATCGGTTGTTGAAAAATATGTTCCCATTAAGAGAAAACGCTTAAATAACATAAACAGACTCTGTTGGATGACTTATGAGATTCAACAAATCATCGGCAGAAAGCGCCGAGCATATAAAGTTTACAAATGATCAAATGCGGACTGCGATTATAGAGATTACAATGTCGTAAAGCGTCGTTGCAAAGGACTAATTAAGTCTAAAGAGCGCGAGTATGAAGAAAAAATTGCAAAGGAATCCAAATCCAACCCTAAAAGGTTCTTTCAGTACGTTCGGAGTAAGAAAAATGTCAAAACATGTATTGGGCCACTGAAAGATAAGAACAACATCTTGGTAAATGATAATAAGAGTATGGCGTCCGTACTCAATCACTACTTTAATGTAGTGTTTATTAAAGAAGACGAAGTTCCATTACCAGAACCAGTAAACATGTTTGCGTGACTCGAAAGTGATAGATTGGAAATAGGAGAGATAACAGCAGACGAAATATCAAAGTATTTGCAGAAACTTGACCCAGCAAAATCCGTGGGGGTTGACGAAATCTCGCCGAGATTACTTCGCGAATTTCATAGACAACTTTCGCTCCCATTAAAGACTATTTTCAACAAATCGCTAATGGACAAAAATGTTCCTAGTAAGTGGAAATTAGCTAATGTTACACCGATATTCAAGAAAGGAAGTAAGAGCCTCGCAAGTATTTATCGCCCAATTAATCTAACGTCTGTGATTGTTAAACTATTTGAAAAAAATATTGCGGGATAAAATAGTGTCTTTTCTCGATGAAAAAAACTTAATATTAAACTCCCAGCATGGTTTTCGTAATAAGAGATCCTACTTAACAAACCTACTCGATTTTTTCAATGTCATTTATTCAAACTGGGACGCTAAAATTCCCTCGGATATAATATACCTTGATTTTCAGAAAGCTTTCGATACAGTTCCCTATAAGCGACTTTTGACCAAGCTAAGGGCACATGGCTTAGGAGAGCAGTTATGTACATGGATTGGCGATTGGCTTTCAAATCGTAAACAATGGGTAGTAATAAATGGCGAGGCATCTGATTGGTTAGATGTTACTAGTGGGGTGCCTCAGGGCTCTGTCCTGGGTCCTACTCTTTTTCTGATATATATCAATGATCTGGACTGCGGACTTGTCTCTAAAATATCGAAATTTGCAGATGACATCAAATTAGGCGGTAAAGCATATACTAGGAAAAACTGCGAACTCTTGCAACGTGATCTCGACAAATTATCAGATTGGAGTGATAAATGGCTATTAAAATTCAATTCCGATAGAAGTAAAGTAATGCATATAGGCTACAATAACCTCAAATATAACTATCATATGCAAAATAAATCGTTAACTGAGGTTCAGCAGGAAAAGGATTTAGGTGTCATCATCAGTAATGATCTTAAAACTAGTCTGCATTGCCTAGCTGCCAGCAAAAAGGTGAATATGATGTTGGGCTTCATTAAACGCAACTTTGAACATAGAACTCCATAAGTAATGACACGATTATACACGTCTTTGGTTAGGCCGCACTTAGAATATGCCGTACAATTATGGTCGCCTTGTTTCGTAAAAGATCAAGCCAAATTGGAGTCAGTGCAAAAAAGAGCAACCAAACAAATTCCATCTCTGCGAAACTCATCTTATGAAGAGAGACTGCGGAAAATTAATATGTTTTCCTTAAAGGATCGTAGAATCCGTGGGGACTTGATAGAAACCTTTAAGATCCTAAAAGGATTTGATGGCATTGATCAAGAGAACCTATTCGAACTTTCTCCTCAAGTGATAACAAGAAATAACGGTTTAAAACTAAACGGTCATCGTTGCATCACAGATCTCCGTAAACATTATTTCAATGTTAGAGTTGTTGATCGATGGAACAAGTTACCAGCAAATGTTGTCGAAGCCAGCACAATAAACTACATTTAAAAACAGACTTGACGCACACTGTAAAGTAAATGGGTATTGATAGTGCCCTGCAAATGCATATTATAGTCCCCCGGATCGAGTAGTGATAGTGATAGTTGTAGTTAGTCTATTTCATATCCTATAATTCCTCACTCCGAAATTTCCATGTTCCTATCTTCTTTAGGGACAGTATCATTTTCCAACTGTTCCTCCTACATGTAGTTGATAGTTAGCAGTAATGTAGTACAACAGATACCGTAGTTATGGAACAAATAGGTCTCCTGGTGTCTGTTACTCCTATGTATTCCTTTTCTTAGCTAGCTATATTATTAATGAAATATTCCCCGGATAAATTAATGTTAGTGGTAGAATTAGTTAGCGTACTTCATTTCTCTCATTCTTACTCTGGTTCTCACTCGGGATCGAACTCGGGTCACCGAGAACGCAACTCTGAGACGCTAACCACTCTGCTATCGCCTTCCCAAATGGGGAGGTTATGGGGGCATAACCAGGCAGACATGAGGCATGGGGACTCGAGCGTGGTGCCTCCCGGGAGTGGCGTCGTAGGGTGGGTGAGGCTACGGGTCCCCCGCCGTATGCCCCCAATGATTGATTGATTGATTGGTAGCAACAATGAGATATCCAAGTGCGCCCCCCCCCCCCACACACACTCATTATACAAATAGAGTACGAAAAAACACATACAAGATGCGGTGTATGAATGCCTAGAGAGAGAGAAAGAGAGAGAGAGAGAGAAAGAGAGAGAGAGAGAAAGAGAGAGAGAGAGAGAGAGAGAGAGAGAGAGAGAGAGAGAGAGAGAGAGAGAGAGAGAGAGAGAGAGAGAGAGAGAGAGAGAGAGAGAGAGAGAGAGAGAGAGAGAGAGAGAGAGAGAGAGAGAGAGAGAGAGAGAGATATTCATAGTTAAGAAAGCAGGCAATCTCTTTCTCTTTCTCTCTCACACCAAACTCATTAACTCACGTATTTCATTATTTCATATATGCAAAAAAAAAAAAAATGCAACGTGTATATGCATGTGTACGTGTAAATATGAGTTTAATTACGAAATATACATGGCATGTAATTAAGAACCACCAGGTATTAAGTATCCAATTAAAAGGCTAAGAACGTGGCGGAGAACATAGGTGAACATGCTTACCTGGGCAGGAGAAGAGGCGGCTTGGAGGACGAGGAAGAGGAGGAGGAGGAGAGGAGGCCGTGAGGAGTGAGAGGTTGTCATGGTTCCCTCATATCGCCGCCCTGTTGGAGGAAAGCAGAGAGAGAGAGGAGGAGGGGGATATAGAGTAAGAATCGCTGGCTCTCTTGTCGGTTTTGTGACTGGTGTCCAGAGAGAAAGGTAGCTGGTAATTACTCTCTCTCTCTCTCTCTCTCTCTCTCTCTCTTTCTGTATCTCACTTCTTTTCCTTTTTCTTTCAATTTCTGTTTGTATCTTTACTTTTATGTCTGAGTTTTGTTTTAATGTTTTCCATTTACTGATATTCAGTCTCTTTTTCTTCCTCCAATTTTGTTTATTTTTCGTTTTTTCTGTTAACTTTTTCTAAATATTTTGTCCTTTTCTTTGTATATATTTTTCTGCTTTACTGGTATTCATTCACTTTGACACGTAACTGATTTATTTCATTTCCTATCTTCATTTTGCTCTCCTGTATAACTTTGTATCAGTTTCCACAGTTCATAAATTTATTTTCAATTTTCAAATAACATCACCTATTAATTTTTTGGTTTTTTCCTTGTTTTCAGGATTTCCCATTTCTCTATTTCGAATTACTGATATTTTTCATTTCCTTTTTTCTTTTTTTCACTGTTGTTTCTCGCAGCCTTACGCCAACTCTACAAATTCAGACTCGTTAGCCACGCACATGTTTCTATAGGAACTACCACGTGTAGGTCTCACGGCCTTTTGTAGCTTCCTTATTTTCTCGTGTTCTTCTATTTGTGTCTCTTTCCATCCTAAATCTCCAAGCGTTGGTGGGAAGTTCATATTTTTATTCTATTATTCTTTCACTAAACACTTTAGACAAGTTTTTATAATTACTCTTAATTAGGAACACGTGCATAACATCATTACTTCATTTTTGTTTTCTCTCTCTCTCTCTCTCTATTGCCTCAATTTTATTTCCAAAAATCTTTCAATACTTTTTTTTCGAAGAGGTTTGCACTGAGTTACGCAATGAGTTTTATTTGAGGGGAGAGAAGTACACTTTCACGTATTTTATTTACATTATCTTTCTCATGATGTTTTTTTTCACACTCAATAATTTTATTTTGTGTACACGCTTGATTGACACTTAATCCTCATCTTCTTATTTCACCACCAACATCACCACTTCAAACCATACACCACTTACTCCACTTGCTTCACACACAATGGTAATCGCCTCACTCCCTTACCTCTCCCTCTCCTTGTCACTCCCCTATCACTGGAGTAACTAGAGTAAGCGACTGGGACGGAGTAATGATGCTGATGTAACTATGGTAGAATTGCATTTCTACCCGCTTCACGGGAACACCGTTAACTGACTGACTGACTGAACGGTGCTGATCGAACGCTTGAGATCAGGATGTGTTGTTGCTTCTCAGACTAAGTGGCTGGCTGACTGACTGGTTGACTAGATAACACTCCTGAGGATAAAAGAAGAAGCATGCACACTCAGAATTAGGAGGTGGTAGAGAAGTGCATTTTTTGTGTAAGTGTGTGTGTTTGTGTGAGGGATTAATCTGGTGTCAGGTTAAGGGGAATTGAGAATGATAACGCACGCACGCACTCACGCAAGCACGCACGCACACACACACACTATATCATTATCTTGGCTGCATTGTCATAATATAGAATGAAATAGTTGAGCAAATTAATTAATATGCAAATAAATAAACATACAAAAATTATCAAATAATAGTCCTATATTTTCTGTGTTCATTTAATCTAACAACGCATTAGATTATTCGACTCTGAAACTAGTAAGGCGGAGAAGGTCTGAGAGATGCGCAAAGCCTCGCCAAACTTCACCTTCTCCTGCATAGAATTACTGAACATGGACAAGATAAACTTCCATCAGCTTGTTCTCATAACTCAACTTGCCCTCAACCGAGGTCACTTTAAATAATGCGACGCCACGGATGAGGGAGAACAGGCAAAACAGAAAACAAAAATAAACAGCAGAAAACAGGTAACAGACAACATAAAACAGGCAACAGGAATAGACAGGAGAAAATATAAAATAGAAAACAGAATACAGAAAATTGGCAACAAAAAGTAACCATAAATTAAATAAAGGAATGATAAGAAATGTATTAGGGAAATAAATGAGCAAATATATCAGAAAACTGCCTACACACTTAAAATATATATATATATATATATATATATACATATACATATACATATAATATATATATATATATATAGATAGAGAAGAGAGAGAGAGAGAGAGAGAGAGAGGAGAGAGAGAGAGAGAGAGAGAGAGAGAGAGAGGAGAGAGAGAGAGAGGAGAGAGAGAGAGAGAGAGAGGAGAGAGAGAGAGAGAGAGAGAGAGAGAGAGCGCGAGCGAGCGAGAGAGAGAGCGCGAGCGAGCGAGAGAGAGAGCGCGAGCGAGAGACGAGCGAGACGAGCGAGCGAGAGAGAGAGAGAGAGAGGAGAGGAGAGAGAGAGGAGAGAGAGAGAGAGAGAGGAGAGAGAAGAGAGGAGAGAGAGAGAGAGAGGAGAGAGGAGAGAGAGGAGAGAGAGAGAGAGAGAGAGAGAGAAAAAAGATACTTTGATCCTATCTAGACACTTTGCAAGTACCGACTACAAGGTTATTGACTATACAAAGCGCCACCACGCCAGGACAAACTTGGTGGGCTCGAACCGCTGACCGAATGCAGGGATTCTGCACGCGAGTCCGTGACTCTACCAACCGCGCCACCCTGGCGAGAGAGAGAGAGAGAGAGAGAGAGAGAGAGAGAGAGAGAGAATAACAACAATTTAATTGAAGTGACAAAAACCTTAGAAAAAAAATGAAATCCTGAAAAAAATCACTTCACGTAACATCAACTCACTTCACATCAACTCACCTGACCTCATTTCACACGCATGACTTCCCACCCTTCCTGACGCAATCCGAACCCAACATGCACCATCACCTAAGCCACCCCACCCACTACTTCCCCTCTCCAACTCATGACCCCACGTATATGACCAAACCTTCCCCTCTTCCTCTCTCCTCCCCTCACAGCAGACAATAAGCACTTTGCAATGCAGTACACTTAACACTTTCGTAAACACACGCTGGTATCTTCCATAAGTGCTCCAGACAATATCACGGAGGTGGGAGGAAGGATTCAGGAAGAGGAGGAGGAGGAGAAGGGTGTGTGTGTGTGTGTGTGTGTGTGTGTGTGTGTGTGTGTGTGTGTGTGTGTGTGTGTGTGTGATATAGAAGGAGGAGGAAGAGCCGGATATGTGCAAAGAGGATGAAGAGGAAATAAGAAGAGAACAAAGAGGAAGAGGAGAAAGAGGAAGAGGAGGAGGAGGGTGCTTTGAAAAAATCAGGAGAAGGAAAAGGAGGACATGGAGGAGGAAGAGATGGGAGGTGATGGTGGTGGTGGAGGAGATAAAAAAGATTAGTCTGCGGCTGATAAGGATACGAATTAAGAGAATGATAACTAGAAAGAAGAAAAGAGACAAGGTAGAGAAATAAATTAATAGAAAAAGAAAAATAAGAAGAAAATGGAAGAGTAGGACACAGATAAAGAAGAAAGAGAAGGAAGGAGGAAGATGATAAAGAAGTGAATAGAAGAGAATGAATGAAGCATGTGAAGAAAAAAAAATTACGAAAATGCAAGTGGAAACAAAGAAAAAAAAAAGAGGAGGGAAAATGAGTAGGAGGAGATAAAACAGAGTATTATGTAAATGAGACAAGTGAGTTTATACCTTCGTCAGTGACGGTGACGCTGTTGGAGTGCATTGACTCATGGATCATTATTTACTATACATACAATTATTTAATACTGGCGGGTCATTTGTTCCTCTCTCTCTCTCTCCTCTCTATTCTCTCTCTCTTCTCTCTCTCGCTCCCATTCTCTCTAAACTCTTTTTTCTCTCTCCTCTTCCTCTCTCTCTCTCTCTCTGCATACCCCGTATTTAAATGTTATATTCTCTGCCCTCTCCTCCTTCTCCCCACCCCACAACCCACAGAAAGCTTTCCTATCATTTCACCACTTATCAGCAACACATACTAAAAAAATAATTTTTCACCACCTGTCTTCTCCTTCACCATAAAACATAACGACTACAAAAGCTTCCCCCCAATTTTCACCACATAACCTTAGAAAACAAACAATAGGTAAAAAATAATTGTTAATACTGAGATATTTTCGCAGATTTAAAAAGATAGAGAAAATAAGTAGAAGAAGAAGAGAATAGAAGAAGAAAGCAAATGTGTGGAGTTGCCAAGCTTCAAGCAAGGCGTTGCAGATATAGCATCACGTCAAATAACTGAGTCTACGGACAGGTACTGGAGAGCATGAGACTCAGGGTTAACTAGATAGAGTTACTGGAGGCAATATCGGGAGCATGCATCCACTGCCACAGCTGCCTCAGTAGTGTTGTTGCTGTCTGTCCCCATCTCGTCCTACCAGTCGTGAGCTTCACACGAATATCCTCCACTTACGTTCCCTGCAACTCACAGATCTCAGTAGTTTCGACCTGTTACTTCATCATGTATACCGCTATGATACATCTTCCTGCCTTCGTCTCCTGTATGCTTACACGCACAAGCACGGAGTCCTTCTTACTCGACATGGCAGCACTATACTTTTTGCCGTGGCATCTCCTTTACTATACCCTGATGAGCTGTCCTCAGGGGTGATTAGTCACACGCCCTCCAGTACTACTTACTGAATTGACAAGGATTTTACATGTATAGCACCTTGAGTTATTGACTGAGTGATGTTCGCATGATGTTTTAGGAGAGAAGTTACGGATGGACTAGATTGAGCGGAGTACGCGGAGAAAGAGAGAGGAGCGGATTAGAGTACGAAGAGAGAGCAGAGAGAGTTTAGAGGGGTAGACTGAAGAGTAGTTGTCGGAGCGCATTGAGAGCGAGACGCGAGAGAGAGCGCCAGAGAGAGAGCGAGCGCGAGGATGAGAGCGAGCGCGAGTAGAGAGCGTAGCGCGAGAGAGAGAGCGATGCGCGAGAGCGAGCGCAGAGAGAGAGAGACGCGAGAGAGAGCGAGCGCGAGAGAGAGCGAGCGCGAGAGAGGCAGGCGAGAGGAGAGCAGCCGAGAGAGATGCGAGCGCGAGAGAGAGAGCGAGCGCGAAGAGCGGAGCGAGCGCGAGAGAGAGAGCAGAGCGACGAGAGAGAGCGAGCGACGAGAGAAGAGGAGCTGGGAAGACGCGAGAGAGAGAGAGGCGAGCGCGAGAGAGGACGAGCGCGAGAGAGAGAGCGAGCGCGAGAGAGAGAGCGAGCGCGAGAGAGAGAGCGAGCGCGAGAGAGAGCGAGCGCGAGAGAGAGAGCGAGCGCGAGAGAGAGCGAGCGCGAGAGAGGAGCGCAGAGAGAGGCGAGCGCGAGAGAGAGAGCGAGCGCGAGAGAGAGAGAGCGAGCGCGAGAGAGAGCGAGCGCGAGAGAGCGAGCGCGAGAGAGCGAGCGCGAGAGAGAGAGCGAGCGCGAGAGAGAGGAGCGAGCGGAGAGAGAGAGAGAGCGAGCGCGGAGAGAGAGAGAGCGAGCGACGAGAGAGAGAGCGAGCGCGAGAGAGAGAGAGAGCGAGCGCGAGCGAGAGAGAGCGAGCGCGAGAGAGAGAGAGCGAGCTGCGAGAGAGAGAGAGCGAGCGCGAGAGAAGAGAGCGAGCGCGAGCGGAGAGAGAGCGAGCGCGAGAGAGAGAGAGCGAGCGCGAGAGAGAGAGCGAGCGCGGAGAGAGAGAGAGCGAGCGCGAGAGAGAGAGAGAGCGAGCGCGAGAGAGAGAGAGCGAGCGAGCGGAGAGAGAGAGCGAGCGCGAGAGAGAGCGAGCGAGCGCGAGAGAGAGAGCGAGCGCGAGAGAGAGAGAGCGAGCGCGAGAGAGAGAGAGCGAGCGCGAGAGAGAGAGAGAGCGAGGCGGGAGAGAGCGAGCGCGAGAGAGAGAGCGAGCGCGAGAGAGAGAGCGAGCGCGGAGAGAGAGAGCGAGCGCGAGAGAGAGGAGGCGAGCGCGAGAGAGAGAGAGCGAGCGCGGGGAGAGAGAGCGAGCGCGAGAGAGAGAAGCGAGCGCGAGAGAGAGAGCGAGCGCGAGAGAGAGAGGCGAGCGCGAGAGAGGAGAGCGAGCGCGAGAGGAGAGCGAGCCGCGAGAGGGGGGGAGAGAGAGAGCGAGCGCGAGAGAGAGAGCGAGCGCGAGAGAGATGAGCGCGAGAGAGAGCGAGCGCGGAGAGAGAGCGAGCGCGAGAGAGAGGCGAGCGCGAGAGAAGAGCGAGCGCGAGAGAGAGCGAGCGAGCGCGAGAGAGAGCGAGCGCAGAGAGAGAGCGAGCGCGAGAGAAGAGCGAGCGCGAGAGAGAGCGAGCGCGAGAGAGAGCGAGCGCGAGAGAGAGCGAGCGCGAGAGAGAGCGAGCGCGAGAGAGAGCGAGCGCGAGAGAGAGCGAGCGCGAGAGAGAGCGAGCGCGAGAGAGAGCGAGCGCGAGAGAGAGCGAGCGCGAGAGAGAGCGAGCGCGAGAGAGAGCGAGCGCGAGAGAGAGCGAGCGCGGGAGAGAGCGAGCGCGCGAGAGAGCGAGCGCGCGAGAGAGCGAGCGCGCGAGAGCGAGCGCGAGAGAGAGAGCGAGCGCGAGAGAGAGCGAGCGCGAGAGAGAGCGAGCGCGAGAGAGAGCGAGCGCGAGAGAGAGCGAGCGCGAGAGAGAGCGAGCGCGAGAGAGAGCGAGCGCGCGAGAGCGAGCGCGAGAGAGAGCGAGCGCGAGAGAGAGCGAGCGACGGAGAGAGAGCGAGCGCGAAAGAGAGAGCGAGCGCGAAAGAGAGCGAGCGCGAGAGCGAGCGCGAGAGAGAGAGCGAGCGCGAGAGAGAGAGCGAGCGCGAGAGAGAGCGAGCGCGAGAGAGAGCGAGCGCGAGAGAGAGCGAGCGCGAGAGAGAGCGAGCGAGCGAGCGCGAGAGAGAGCGAGCGCGAGAGAATATTTAATAATAATACTGAGAGAAGTATTTTTTTGTGTGAGTATTGAGAGAGAGAAGAGAGAATATAAATTCAATAGCAATCACTAAACAAATTTGTCTTATCTATACATTCTCACAAATAACACCACAAGTTATAATATTTGCTCTCGTCTCAAGATCTCAACACATCACTTAAGCAAAAGCAAACATTCCTCAAATCTTTACTAAGGTCAACATTCTTCATGGTTCTTTTCACAACGCAATGAGTCCTTGGCCTTAACACATAATTTACAGAAAAAAAGGCATGTTTGTTCTTAAAAAGCGACTGTTCAGGACAAAGGAATGAGGCAATGACGAAGACAGGACAGAAGCAGTGGTTGTGTGTGTGTGTGTGTGTGTGTGTGTGTGTGTGTGTGTTATTCCACCCAAGGGTTTGTCCACGCGAGTTGGCTCGCGATCGCCAGTTTTCACCCTCCCAGTGCGAGCTTAGAGCTCATTATTACCGATCCTTGGACAATGCTGGGACCTCACACACCACAAACCCCCATCGCCTTGCTCAAGGGGGACAGTACCGCCCGAATTTCACAAGTGAAAAAATCTCCGGGAATGTGCGGGGTCGGTGATCGAACGCTGGACCAGGGAATGATGCCGGGCGGCCTAACCAACTGTGCCACACGGACGTGTGTGTGCTCTCTCTCTCTCTCTCTCTCTCTCTCTCTCTCTCTCTCTCTCTCTCTCCTCTCTCTCTCTCTCTCTCTCTCCCCCTACGTATAATACATTTGTCAAACGCTAATGAATACGATCAAAAATACACAATTTATTATACGAATTTATCGTTTTACGCCTAAATCCATATATTGCATTGAAAAAAACGATGATATTGATTTTAAAGAATATTTATAATGATAAAACTAATAATAATAATATTAAAAAAAATTATATCAAGTCATCGTAAACAAAGACTTTCACGTTTGTATCTTAAGACTGCATCATATCACTGTTATTATTATTAGTAACATTATCATTATCAGTATTATAACGTTTATCGTGCTTGTGGAAATAGGTGGTGTTCATTTTTTGATGATAACGATGTTGTTAGTGACTGTGTTGTTAGTAGTAGTAGTGATATTGATGTTGGCATAGGTCAGAGGTCGGCAACCCTGAATTCGAGAAGAGCCAGTATCTTCAATCAATGATTAATGGAGCCGCAGTGTAAATTATGAATGGAAATTACGAACAAGTACAAGTTAATTAGTACAAAAATTCATCCCAATATTTTTCTAGAGACTTAATTTGGACCTAGGTCACATAAATAAGTGTACTGCGGCTATCTATGCCAGTATTTTATCTCAATTTTTTTAACGATAATGTGGACATTTTTAAGTTCGTGGCAGGAGCCGCACTCTTGAAATGCCGCATGCGGCTCCGGAGCCGCAGGTTGCCCATAGGTGGTATCGGCTCTGTTCTTCCCTTGCCGCGGATACTTTTAATGCAGATTTGGCTTTAGTTAGGAGGTTAAAGCGTGGGAGTAGGTTAGGTTAGGTTAGATTAGTGAGTCTAAAGGTTGGGTTAGGTTAGTATAATTATCATATACACTCCTTCCTATTAAAAACATCTTATATCTCCGAAAGTAGTGATTTGCGACGGAAGTTCACATTGATAATGTTTCTTAGAATCTATTAATTAAGGTGAACAGAAACCACACTCCCAAATTGTGTAGGGAATTTCGGTCCTAGTGTAAAAATTTACCCTTTTCCATTACCACTTCTACTACGACTACTATTTCTACCACTATTACTGTCACAAACAAACACAACTTCCATTACAATATTCATTACTACCACCATTACACTACTACTACTACCACTACTTCTACTACTACTTCTACTATTACTACAACAATTCCATCTAAAACATAATGATCCAGTATTAGTATTCACTTCCTGCGTTCCATAAAATTACATTAAATCAATTAACTCTAAATATACCTGTGCAATTAAGCATATCAAAGCCACCAATCACAACTACCACCATCACCATAGCAAGAGAACAGGTGATTAGCTGATGACAAGTCAGGTCACATCAGCTGATTCATATAAACAATATAAAAAACACGCGTGATTATGATGTAGCGTCACATCACCTGATTAATGATAAACAAAAGGATTATACAAGCGTTAAGGCATCTTTTAGCGCATTCAAACTGACTTATAAATAAAAACAATAAAAAAATCATCTGCTAATCAGCCATCTATACTTATATACATATGAGATTACTTTACATATATACATACATACTCTCTCTCTCTCTCTCTCTCTCTGTCTCGTACCTCTAAGCGGCTGCCGGGGAGAAGTATGCGGCATGAGCGTGGCGCTGAGATGCTAGGTGCTCCGAGCTAATCCACGCACGTCCTGTACCTCCTCCCGCCCACCACACACTGCCAGGGACTGCCTTGCTCTTGCCTGCCGCCCGCCCGCTATACCATCCGTGTCTGCCTGCTGCCCCGCCCTCTTCGACACACACACACACACACACACACACTCCTCTCTCTCTCTCTCTCTCTCTCTCTCTCTCTCTCTCTCTCTCTCTCTCTCTCTCTCTCTCTCTCTCTGTCACAGGAACTACCACGTGTAGGCCTCGCGGCCTCTTGTAGCTTCCTTATTTTCTTATGTTCTTATGTTCTCACACACACACACACACACACACACACACACACACTCGCTCTCTCTCTCTCTCTCTCTCTCACTCTCTCTCTCTCTCTCTCTCTCTCGCTCTCGCTCTCGCTCTCGCTCTCTCTCTCTCTCGCGCTCTCTCTCTCTCTATCTCTCTCTCTCTCTCTCTCTCTCTCTCTCTCTCTCATCTCTCTCTCTCTCTCTCTCTCTCTCTCTCTCTCTCCTCTCTCTCTCTCTCTCTCTCTCTCTCCTCTCTCTCTCTCTCCTCTCTCTCTCTCTCTCTCTCCTGCTACTGCTCAAATCCTACATCACCGCATCCACTGCCCACCACCACCATCATCACCACTCATCATCTCCACAAGAAACTTGCATCACCACTTTATCGAGGATACTGACAATCACCACCATCATCACATCTTTATAATGTCTGCTGTCATCACCATCTCCACCACCATCATCAACACACATGCACCGCCATCATCACCACCACTGTCATCACCAAAGTCACCATCGTAATCACCACACTGTCATCATTACTGTTATCAAGAAGTGAATAATCTCTAAAGAAAAACTAAATCCTGCTCCTCCTGTTCCTCTTCATCTCAACCAAAGCGCAAGTCATTTCTCACACCCCAATAGGTACTCGGAGCTTCAAAAGCTTCACCAACACTTCATTCATAAGATTCGAAACACAATAACCGTAAGTGAACATCATAATTCCTGTGATTCAGCAGATGACAACTACCAAACTTCTACTTTACTTCTAGGGTGATATTCAGACGTAAGATGACAGTGGTATATATATATGCAAATATTTCATGTGACTTTGAGCAATAGATGGCGTTGCTCTCGTCAATCTTTTTTTTTTTACATTATATAGGACTGACAAAAAATCAACAAAAAGTCCTCTTAGTTGCCAATTACTATAAAGACGATAGTAACATAATATAGAAAAAAGAAGAGAACATTTAGTATAGGGAGGTGTCTTGTCACTCCTCTCATAAAGAAATTTAAATCTTAGGAAGGTGGACAAATATAAACAGGAAAAGAGTTCTAGAGTTCACACGTACCTATTACCATAATTCATCGAGTCTGCAGTTATATTAATTAATAATGGTATGAAGAGACAATCAGAACAGAGAGATGATTGTAATACAGATATGATCCTATCACGGAAACTGACCAATATAGCAAACAACTATTATATTATTCCCATCCTCCTCATCCTCCTCATCCTCCTACACAGCTGACATTCCTCCTCCTCCTCCTCCTCCTTCTCCTAGTCTTGTTATATGCTATCATGCTATCATACATTTAGCTTCATAGTAATAGTACGTAGTGCAGCAGATGCCTTCGTTATAGACTGACGGCCGGACCTCCTGGTATATTCTTAAGTAATCCCATGTCTTCCTCCTTCTCTTACCTCTCTATTCTATGGACGCATTTCTAGCGCAGAGCTCCTGGATACTACTGCCTGGCGGTCGTGGAGGGGAAAGAGGGGAAGATAATGAAAAACATGGAGAGAGAGAGAGAGAGAGAGAGAGAGAGAGAGAGAGAGAGAGAGAGAGGAGAGGGGAGAGAGAGGGGAGAGAGAGAGAGAGAGAGAGAGAGAGAGAGAGAGAGGAGGAGGGGAATGAGAGAGAGAGAGAGGAGAGAGAGAGAGGAGAGAGAGAGAGAGAGAGAGAGAGAGAGAGAGAGAGAGAGTGAGAGAGAGAGAGAGAGAGAGAAAAGAGGAGAGAGAGGAGAGAGAGAGAGGAGAGAGAGAGAGAGAGAGAGAAGAGAAGAGAGAGAGAGAGGAGAGAGAGAGAGTATAATTAGTATACAGTATCACACAAATTTTTGTCCATATTTTTCCGGCATAAAGCAGGGTAGCCAACTGGTACTTTACACTGCCAAATCTACCCATTTTGACAGTGAAATATTTGTTTGGCAGTGAAAAATTATAATTTGACAGTTAGGCATGAAAAATAAAAAGACTTTGACGAGGAGGAAACCAGCGGATTTAATTTAGGTTCCCATTGCGTTATAGAGTATTGCTATCAACGACCACACATGCTTCGAACCTTAACGACACGTAAGGGACCGGTAATGCGTTCTTGACAGGAACAGCACGGGAGCGAGACGAGAGTGTGAGGTTATGAGCGTGGCAGGCGATTACTACTACTCCGTCACGTTCAGTCTTCCCTTGAACTTAGTATTACAAGACATTTTGATCTCTTTGTATGTATTTACCCCATACTAGCATACTAACCCCCCTCTCTCGGATCTCTTTTCTTTCCATTACAACTCTGAGACATCGTCGTATCCTCTGCGTCCTTACAGTAGTGGGAACAACCAGAACGAGAGCAGCCGGAACAACCACCCGAGCGCCGTACAGAACGAGGTCCTCCTCCCCGTAAAGGTCCTCCCGTAGCTTTCAAAACAGGCGTAGGGTGTTGGGTAGTGCGTAACGGTCCCGAGGGAAGCCTTCCCGCACGCACTGAAGAAGCTCCACGTAGACAGGATCGTCACGGGCCGCACGACGAAGTTCCTCAATCGCCATGTCGCTGTCCGGGGACAGCTCAACGGCCCGCAGGGTGACGATGCTCCTAACGGAGAAGCCGATCTCATCGTCCAGGACATTGCCCTCATTCGTCGGGTTGCTCACAGGGGCAAGGGAGAGGGCATCGGGATACACAAGTCCTTGCCTGAACGCCACACTGCAGTGAAGAGAAACGCTGAGATCTTCTCCTTCAAACGTTGCAGACGAGGGTTGTCTATGGCATCCAACGAGTAGCTGTTGAGGATGGGGACTAGTGGGCGATGGTCTATGACGAGGCCGAAGTGCTGGAGGCCCGTAAGGTAGAACCGGCACTTTCCCATGGCCCATACGACAGCCAACAACTCCAACTCAATGGTGGCGTAGCGGGTCTCGGTGTCCGTCAAGAAACGTGAGCCACACTGGACGAGGCGGAACTGTCCTCCACCGTGGTCCTGCAGAAGGGCATAACCGAGGCCGTACAGACGCGAAGCATCTGTCTGCAGGACGGTAAGGAGAGCAGGGTCGAAGGTGGCCAGAACAGGCGGGCTGGTCAAAGCCTCCTTGATCCGTTGAAAGGCCTGGTCGTGGTCGGCAGTCCACATGAAGGACCTCCTCGGGCTCATCAAAGGACGAAGAGAGGCAGCCGCGCTGGAGATGTCAGGTGTGAAGTCTGCCAACTGGTTCACTAATCCCATAAAGGATCGCAGATCTGTCAAGTTGGCAGGTTTGACAAAGTCGGTGATAGCGCGTACCTTCTCCGGGTCTGCCGCAATACCGTGGTGAGAGAGCCTGTAGCCGCAGAAGGAGATAACTGAGTCAGCCAGAACAAACTTCTCGGCGTTGAGAGTGATGCCATGAGCCCTACAACTGGCCAGGACATCGTCAACACGACGGAGGTGCGTAAGGTAATCCTCATCATACAAGAGGATATCGTCCACTACCCTCACGCACTGCATCACTCCCTGAAGTGCGAGGTCGCCCCGCAGACAGAAGGCATCCCCCGTGGCAGCGAATCCCATGGGGCCACGGAGGTAGCGAAAGCGTCCGTAGGGGGTGATGAACGTAGTCAAAGGCTGATCCTCCACCATTAAAGGAATCTGCCAGTATCCGCACAGGGCATCCACTGTCGAGAAATACTGGGATTTCGAGTCGACGCTGCGGATGGCTGTGAAGGGCGTAAGCGATGGGTGGGCAGGGCGGGAAACTTGGCTGTTCAGTTTCGACAAGTCCGTAGTGATACGGACTCCTCCACCTGCTTTCGCGACGACCACCATAGGATGACACCAGGGCGATGGGTCATCACCAGCGGGGGTGATGACGCCTTGTGCCACCATGGAGTCCAACTCAGCCTTCACCGGCTTCCGATAAGCTAAGGGGATCAATCTTGGGGTGTAGACTGCGAAAGGCTGCGCGTTTTCCCGTAAGTGAATGCGCATAGGTGGACCCGACATCGGCTTCAGCGGGGCGTCCTGTAGGTCTGCTTTCCTGAGCAAGACGTCAGAGTATTCTCTGAAGAAGTACTCCTTGGCTGCTGCAGGGGACGTGGTCGTAAGGAGCGGAAGTGGTTTCGACGGAACCTGATGTGGAGGAGGTGCCACAACAGTCTGAACGCCACTCTGGAGAACACCATCTGACGTAGCCACCTTCGGCTCCTGGACCCTGTTGATCGTCCTTCGAGGCTCCAGGATCTGCTCAGGGAAGTTCCTTGGTATGATGCCTAGGGCTCTGCAATGCTCCCAGGAGAGTAAAAGTGTACACAGGGAGCCTTGCACATCAATCCACCCGGTGCATGACAGCTTGCCGTAGGTGAGCTCTGCTTGAAAGGAACCCAAGGCAGCTGGCATCTTGGACCCATCCGCGTTGTAGTCGGCCAACGTAAGGGGTGGTCCAATACGGCTTCTGGTGAGGCCCAAAGTCTTGCGGTGCTGCGGGCTTATCACCGTAGAATCGACACCAGCGTCAGGTATCACCTCCAAGCTGCGTGACACGCCACCGTGTGTGACGAGAACGCAGATGGTGGGGGAGGGGGTGGGCCCGTCGCGGACAACAGACTGGACTCGCCGAAGGTCTGGAACGTAACGTCGGGAGAAAGGGGAGGTGGGGGGTGAGCAGCCGCCTTAGGTGCTGACGGAACTGCCGTGGAGCCTGGCAACACAGATCCCGGAGCAGCACTTGATGGTGCTGTCGGCGTGGTGATAGAGAAGGCTTGTGGGCTGGTAAGTCTCGTTAATAGAGCTTCCAAACGAAGAGCATCCTCCCACCTCTGTTCTTCTCTCTCAGCGCGTGCCGCTTCGTCGCGATGAGCATTCTCCAGCCGCTGTTCCTCTCTCTCAGCGCGTGCAACTTCATCGCGTTGAGCCTCCTCCCGCCGCTGTGCCTCTCTCTCAGCGCGTTCAACTTCATCGCGTTGAGCCTCCTCCCGCCGCTGTGCCTCTCTCAGCGCGTGCAACTTCATCGCGTTGAGTCATCCATAGCAGTAGAGCGTGGATGTCGGTAGAGGGAGGTGGGGATAACAGGTCCTCAGGGTGGCTTGGAGGCGAGTGGGAAGAGGCTGAAGGGGGCGTGGATCCTTTCTTGCCGCGTTTCATGGTGTGTCGTCACGCCACGGTCTCGGCAATGTACACTGAAGAATGTTACATGTTCTGCGAAAGGTGTGTGTGAGTGTGTGTACGTGCAAGGGTGTGCAATGTTTGAAAACTCCGCCTTGGCAGGGAGCGGTAAGGAGTGGGGGGGGGGGGGGGGGGGGGGGGGGGCTGGCGGGAGGTGGTGTGAGCTGGGCTTGCGGCAAAACTGAAAAACACCTCCTCAGTGTCCTTGCCGACTCCACGATGAGCCCATGTACGGGGTACTCTACCCCTCGAAGACCAATGCCACCGCGATTCCTGCTTCCACTTGCAAACTAACCCCCCACCAAACGCTGCACTGCACTGCACACGACACTACACACAACACTGCACTTCGCAACACTATGTAAGAGTCTGTAAGAGTCCTGGGTGCTCCTGCTGGCGTCCCTACGGCTGGCGGTGGCCCACACGATGGCCGGCGGCGGGCGGGGGATCCCCACAATTTCCTGCTTCTTTCCTCTCCCCGAACTTCTCAGTGCGCCATCTGGGACATCGTCATATCCTCTGCGTCCTTACAGTAGTGGGAAGGGCACAGAGACGATGAATAACTGTAGATCCTTTAATGAGGAGAACTGATGAAGAAAGACAGGCGGACAGCCAGCTAGACAAGGGGGAGACCGCAGTCGACTAACGCCCGCGGCGCAGCGCGGGGCATCGTTTCCAGATATTGCCAGATATGATAAATGACTATCCTACAACAACTACTCATCACCACCACCACGATTGTTAAGGCATATATAAAGGTAGAGATATGTATTGATGTGGCACTCAGTGTGCCGGCTTCACACAGTTACTGCAGAATCAGCAAGATAGAGAGCCGGCAAGGTTAGATAAGAGATGTCACGTAGATTAATATGCATCTCTTATAAATAGATGGTAACATAATAGATATTTATATAGAGTAGTTATATTATCAGTTTATTCTATGGTAGAAACATTACTTGCTCATTACTATATGTTTAATAGTGGAGCAGAGGTATATGTATGATAGTTAAACGAGTACTTGACACCTTAATGAGCGTCGAGGAGCTTCAAACTATACACTTGACGAAATATGTAGTTACAGAGGTCCCCGTCTAACAATCTCCGCTCGTTATCCTGGCTCAAGACCGTCTGTCTGTCCTCTCCCTGTCTATCGTCGAGGGCGTCTACCGCCGCCCTCGACGATAGACAGGGAGAGGACAGACAGACGGTCTTGAGCCAGGATAACGAGCGGAGATTGTTAGACGGGGACCTCTGTAACTATATATTTCGTCATGTGTATAGTTTAAAGCTTAAGACAATTATACGACCTACCTCAATTACCCTGGCGTCTCACTACATCCTCACGACACCTCTGAATAATATTCCAAATTAAACAGATTGATTGAAACGTGAAGTTACTGGCCATTGACTCATCATTTACGTCTCAAGGCGAGTCTACCTGTGTGAGTAGATTACTCGCGTAAAGGAATATCCAGAACACGATCCTCAATCAATCAATCATTGGGGGCATACGCCGGAAGGCGCGTCGCCTCGCCTACCCTACGACGCCACTCCCGGGGGTCACCACGCGCGAGTCCCCATGCAGGCTCCTTTCCCATACCAAGCAGCTCTCGACAAGAAACATCAACTTGCCCCAGCCACGAGCTTTGTGGGCGCCCCCTTGGCCTCCTCAACGCCGGATTGTCTCTTACAGATACAACCCGATGAGAAGGATCGGTTTCAGGGTAGCGTGTCACATGCCCATATAGCCGAAGTTGACGCTGACAGACTGTGAAGGTAATAGGCCTCGATTCAGTCTCACGGGGCAATCACTGATTTGACACGTAATCATCCCAGCGATACCCCATGATTCTGCGAAGACACTTATTACCAAAAGCATCGATTCGTCTCTTCAAGTCACTATTTAGTGTCCATGTCGCACAACCATAGAGTAAGACAGGGATCACAAGCGATTTGAAGATCCGGATCTTTGTCCTCCTGCACAGGTACCGACAACGCCAAATACTCCCGCTGAGCGAGTCCATAACACCGTGGGCTATGCCAACCCGCAGTAAGACTTCTTGACGTGACCCGCCGTCATTATGGACTGCGCTACTAAGGTATGTAAAACTTTCCAAGATCTCAATGTCCTCGCCGCACACATGAACAGACTGTATTGTCTAATCTAGTAAGCCTCCAAACACCTGGACCTTGGTCTTAAACCAGGAGACCTCAAGTCCCAAAGGCTTTGCCTTCTCGTGCAGCGCCTCGAGAACCATCACCAGGACCTCCAGCGACTCAGCAAAGATTACTGTATCATCGGCAAAAACAAGATCAGTGATCTTGGTGTTGCCGAGGGATGCTACACAATCACTTTGATCTACAACTTCGTCCAATACCCAGTCCATACAAGTGTTGAGTAGTGATTGGGCAAGGACGCACCCTTGCCTCACTCCTGTATTAACAGGAAAGAAGCTGGATACACCTGCCCAACACTTCACAGCACTCGCAGTCCCAGAATACAGACCAGTTATCAAACCAATAGTCCTTGCAGGAATTCTGCAAAGTCGCAGATCCCAGAGTGACTCACGATGCACTGAGTCAAACGCCTTCTTGAGATCAACATAGGCTGCAAGCATCCCCTGTCGAAACTCACGTCAGCGTTCCACCAGGACACGAAGCGCTACGATACGGTCCGTTGTTGACTTACCAGGCGTGAACCCAGACTGCTGAGGTCTCTAATGCTTCAGCAGATGACTGTGTATCCGTGTCAGCAATAGATGGGCAAGCACCTTGCCTGGCACGCTGAGCAGTGTAATACCGCGGTAATTGTTGCAGTCCTGACGGTCTCTTTTCCATTTCCAGATAGGGACGACCAGCCCCCTTTTCCAGTCAGGAGGAATGGTACCTGATTGCCACACGGGAGTCAAGACAGCATGCAACCCGCGGATCAAGGCCTCACCCCCAGCTTTGAGGAGCCCCGCACTGATATTACAAACGCCAGCTGCCTTTCCACCCCTCAACTTTGCTACAGCCTCTCTGACTTCGTCAAGAGAGGGTGCGGTTTCGTCAATGGGAGGATCGGCATCCACTGCCTGTAACCCAGTGGTGTGAAGCTGCTCAGTTGGAGGGTCCACCGTGAACAACTACCCAAAGTACTCAGCCCAACGAGCCATCTGCCCATCCATGTCCGACAAGAGGCGCCCATTTGCTGTTCGAATAGCACTCGCCCGAGATGGAGACTTGGAACGGAGCTTCTTCAGGGCTCGGTAGGCGGGTCGGATGTCATTAGCGTTCAAATGACCCTCGACATCCTGACATACCTCTCCTTGTCTCTCCCCAGGAGGGTTCTAGTCCGGCGTGACAGAGCCCTGTACGGGAGTCAAGACAGCATGCAACCCGCGGATCAAGGCCTCACCCCCAGCTTTGAGGAGCCCCGCACTGATATTACAAACGCCAGCTGCCTTTCCACCCCTCAACTTTGCTACAGCCTCTCTGACTTCGTCAAGAGAGGGTGCGGTTTCGTCAATGGGAGGATCGGCATCCACTGCCTGTAACCCAGTGGTGTGAAGCTGCTCAGTTGGAGGGTCCACCGTGAACAACTACCCAAAGTACTCAGCCCAACGAGCCATCTGCCCATCCATGTCCGACAAGAGGCGCCCATTTGCTGTTCGAATAGCACTCGCCCGAGATGGAGACTTGGAACGGAGCTTCTTCAGGGCTCGGTAGGCGGGTCGGATGTCATTAGCGTTCAAATGACCCTCGACATCCTGACATACCTCTCCTTGTCTCTCCCCAGGAGGGTTCTAGTCCGGCGTGACAGAGCCCTGTGCCCATGTGACAGGGTCCTGGTTCAAACCAGCCTGGCAGCGGTCCTCGCTACACATATATTCAATCAGAGAAGCAATTCAGTTTTTTACCACTAAGGAAAGACATAAGGGAATGTTGCGTGTGTATTGTTTGAGGAGAGAAGAAGAGAGAGAGAGAAAAGAAGAGAGAGAGAGAGAGAGAGAGAGAGAGAGAGAGAGAGAGAGAGAGAGAGGAGAGAGAGAGAGACGAGAGAGAGAGAGAGAGGAGAGAGGAAGAGGAGAGAGAGGAGAGAGAGAGAGAGAGAGAGAGGAGAGAGATAAGATACTTTGATCCTATCTAGACACTTTGCAAGTACCAAGACACTTTGCAAGACAAGGTTATTGACTATACAAAGCACCACCACGCCGGGACGAAGTTGGTGGGCTCGAACCGCTGACCGAATGCAGGGACTCTGCACGCGAGTCCGTGACTCTACCAACCGCGCCACCGTGGCTGGTGAATGAGAGAGAGAGAGAGAGAGAGAGAGAGAGAGAGAGAGAGAGAGAGAGAGAGAGAGAGAGAGAGAGAGAGAGAGAGAGAGAGAGACTGTGCGTAAAAGGCGAGTGACGAAAGAAAGGAAAGAGAAAGCAGAGAAAGGATGTAGGAAAATATACACGAATAAGGAGCTGACATAGAAGAAGGCTAGAAAAAATTTAAGAACGAAGAACAAGGATATGTAAAGGAAAGATGAGGAGAAAGAAAATTGGAAATGTATTGACGAAGAAGTAAGAAACAGAAGAGAAGAGAGTTAGAAAACAAAGCTATTGGAGAATAAATAAGAATGAATAAAAAGATCAGAAGATTGGAGATGATAAAAATGGAAGAAGCAACTTAGGGAAAAAAATAATAAGAAGAAAAGGAAGTAGGAAGAAATTAAGAGAAGGAGTAAACATGAGAAAGTAAAACTGATTATAATATGAGAGGGAAGGAAAAAAAGGAGGAGAAAGGAAGACGATGAATGAAATGGGAAGAAACAATAGAGAAAGAAAAAATAAGGAGAGAGAGAGAGAGAGAGAGAGAGAGGAGAGAGAGAGAGAGAGAGAGAGAGAGAGAGAGAGAGAGAGAGAGAGAGAGAGAGAGAGAGAGAGAGAGAGAGAGAGAGAGAGATAGTGTTTTCTTTTCTCAAATTCAAATAAAGAACAATTGTAAGTTTAATCATTTTTACTTTAACAACTTCACGTGGGTGTTTGTGTGTATGTGTGTGTGTGTGTGTGTGTGTGTGTGTGTGTGTGTGTGTGTGTGTGTGTGTGTGTGTGTGTGTATGTGTGTGTGTGTGTACAAACAGACGGAAAGCTAATGACTCACAGACACAGACACATAGACAGACAGACGTGGCGACAGACACAAAAAAAGAGAGAGAGAGAGAGAGAGAGAGAGAGAGAGAGAGAGAGAGAGAGAGAGAGAGAGAGAGAGAGAGAGAGAGAGAGAGAGAGAGAGAGAGAGAGAGAGAGAGAGAGAGAGAGAGAGAGAGAGAGAGAGAGAGAGAGAGAGAGAGATGTATTTCAGTGGGTAGTTTAGATCTTAATGACTGTTGGGCCTGTAATTAATGTTGGGTGGTTTATCTTTGGGAACAAGCGTTAGGTGGTGCTGATCGTACATCGACGTGGCAGGAATCACGTGGTCAAGCGAGGTGGGCTCAGGGACGGAGGAAGATGTAGGAGAGAGACGACGTAACCACTCCACCACAGCCGGACGGCTGCCTTACTCTGTGCAAGCAACACCTACCCGCCTACTCAGCAGTGCACCTTGTTAACACTTGTTTTGTTGCTGTCCATTCTTACGTATTCTTCAGTAAAGAGAACACGCAAGTCCTTGTTTAATTACTGCCTCAAGCTATCGAGGCAGTATGGTGGGACAAAGTGAAGAAAGTTACTTTGATTAAAGCTGATTCCCGAGTGTGATGGAAGCGGCACACAGTTGTGGGGGAGTGGTTTGGAGAAGCTGGAATTTGTGTGCAAACTCAGAGGCTTTCAAGGATATAGCAAGTGTGATTCCCCTTCGCTTGACTGGTGGTGCCTTCGCTGTGTATTTGCAGCTGTCTGAGTAGGACAGGAAAAAAAGACAGAAAAAGTGAAGGAGGCGTTTTGGCTGCGTTTGCTGTGGACCCCTACTTAGCTACGAACAGTTTAGCGGCAGGAAACTACGCACTGGAGAATCACCTGATGTGTTCCTGGCGGGAGCTGCGGCGCCTGGCGTCCCGGTTCGGTGGGATGACCGACAAGGCTCTGAGCTGTGCCTTTTGGGGCTGGGCTGCCAAAGAGGACGTCCGCCAGCTGCTGGGGGGGCTGGTTCACGTATGGAAGCTCTCGATTTGGATCAGATTCTGGCGCGGGCGAGGGCGGTCATCAGGGAACGACAATCCCACCGGGTCGTCCGAGGCCGTGCCTTGGCGCCACAGCCTACCATGGCGCTGCATCCCGCGTGGCTGCTACCTAGTCACGATGCTATCTGGGGCAGTGGCCCTAATCACTTCGCCGGGGGATGTTTTAATTCGCCACCAGGGAGAAGGGGTGGGTGGTGAAGCAATGCGTATGGGTGGAGGTCGGTTCTCGGCGTCGTGTGAAGTGCTCCCGGGTTTTTGGTGGTTTGGGGCCACTATTGCCTCTGCGTGCCGGGAAACGACCGTGGAGGGAGGCATCAGCGCCAGCCTCCACTTGCAGGTCAGTGAGCGAGGCGCTACCCAGTGCTGTGGTGAGCGTGGACGGTGTCAAGTGTCGTATGTTGGGGACACACGGTGTTCGCGAAGCATTGCCCACGTCTCGTGCTGCAAGGCGGGGAAGAAGGGTATCGTCAGCATGACTACCGTGAGCGGGGAGGAGTGGCAGTTGCGAGGGACACAGGCATTGTACGCCTCCAGTCAGTGGCGGAGCTTTTACCCCCGTCCGTGTGAGTGTGACTGCAGTGAAGCCTTTTGGTTTTGAGTTTATTCTCGGCAGGGATGGTATTATGGCACTCGATGGGGGTCACAGTTGACGCACGGAATGGTGTGCGTTTCGGTGTAAAAAAAGTCTGGATTTTCTGCGCTGCTCCCAACACCGCCCGTAGCTGTTGACGAGCGTGACTTCAGTGCTACATATGACCCTGTGACTAATTCTTGGACGGCAGCCGGGAAAAGGGGTCAGAGGGCAAGGGGGCCTGATGTACTAAAGAATCGGGTAGAGTCATACTAAAGTACCCCTGACGCCAGGGACTTGTACAAGAGGAGTTAGAAAGTGGATCAAAGATGGCTGGCTATTTCCCTTTATGACGAAAGTCAATTCGGTCCAGCCAAGGGGTTGATTCCCCCTGATGGCGGTGGTACAGCACAACAAAAGGAAAGTGCTCCTGTGCTGGATCTAAAGGGAGCTCAACACCTACATTGACGTTTTTTCGGCAGTTTCCCTGACGTGTGTGCAGACAGACTACGAGAGTGGCGTAGAAAAGGGAAAGTGAATGTGTCTATGGTGGACTTGGCGAAAGCTTATTTGCAAATTAAGATCCACGACTCTTTGTGGCCGTACCAGACCGTAATGTTCAGAGGCCAGAGGTATTGTCTGAAGCGGCTGGGATTGGGGCCTGAACGTTGCTCCGCTAGTGATGAAGCTGTACGAACTGCGTGCTCTCACAAGACCCAGATGTAAGGAGGGGGACGTCAGCAATATGTTGACGACCCTCCTTGTGAACGAGGACGTTGTTAAAACCACCCGGTGGAAGATCATCCCCGAAATTTGGGTTAACTAGCAAGCCATTTTAAGATAGTTAATGGAGACGAGTGTTGGGACTAAAAGTCTGGGGGGAGCAGGGAGGTCTCGTTTGGAGGAGAGATAACGAAGTGAGCGACGTGCCGAGTGAGATCACGCGGCGGACAGTGTTCTCGTACGCGCAAGCTGGTGGGCCACTACCAAAAAATGGTGCGGTTGGTCCGAGTGGCACAGCGTTCATCAAGAGAAGAGTCAATCACCTCACGGAGAGATGGGATGAAGTCGTTGCCCATGAAGAATGAGAAGATGCTTGAGAGACTCTGGATGAAGTCAGGAAAAAACGACCCAGTGCAAGGACGATGGAAAAGTGAGAGGTGACAAAGGCCAAGGTTTGGGTGGACGCCCAGCTCTCTAGCACCGTGTCGCAGTTGAATCGGGGGCGCGTCATCAAAGACGCCAGTTTGGCTGCGTAAGAGGAAATCCTGCCACATCAACATAGCTGAGCTGGATGCAGTCATCAAAGGTTTGAACCTTGCATTGGCTTGGAAAATCAAGGAAGGGAATTGATGACTGATTCCTCGACAGGGACATCGGTGGATCACAGATGACCTCTCGGAAGAACAGACTCAAGACCAAGGCTGCAAGTGAGATGCTTATCAGGAGTAGAGTAGGGATTGTGCTGTCGCTGATCGGAGGAGTGTGGCCTCCAGCTGTCAGTCACCCTCGTGTCTTCCACTAACAACAGGGCTGACAGTCTAAACACGCGTGCCACAGCGCTGGGTTTAAGGTTCCCACTATCTACACCAGAGCTGTGCAACCTATATGTGCAGCCGCCGTTGAAAGACTGGAAAGATGGCAAGATACATAATTTCCGCAGGACATCCCGGCGTGAAACGTACTCTTTATTTGTGAAGAGAACCAAAACCAACAGTCACCAGGGGGGCAGTGCACGCTGTCGTCGCCGACTGTGAAAACGTGCCAGTCCATCGATCCAGCGCCCGTGAAGTGGCGGAAGGGAAGCCTGGATGTTTCCCGGACAGTAGGCAGAGGGTTGGTATGGAATTACCCACTGCAAATGGTCGGCCGTACTTTATCTGATAGACTGTGGTCCATCGAGATTTGCCCATTGGCGTTCGGCTGAGGCTTCAAACCAGCGCAAGCATCATCGAGCAGCTGGAAGCAGTGTTCTGTGAACGTGGGCAAACCAGAAAGAATTGGGTTTAAAAGATAATGACACTGCTTTTCGCAGGAGAATGTTTGCTGACTTCGCATCTCGGTGGTTTTGCGTCTTCGTTTTCGATGTGCTCATGTTCCTTCCGGAAAGGAATATAGAGAGGTGCCACCGTACTATAAAAAGTCATTGCTGCAAGGAAGGGCTGTTCTGTAGCGGAAGCAGTGAACCTATACAACCTGATGCCTCGAATGACTGCACGTCGTCAACTGGGTCCTGCAAATATGCTGTACCAGTACTCTGTCAGAGTAACGCGGAGTGGACCCCTGCCCGGGAAAAAAGGGCACGGAAGTGAGCAGCCCTTACCAGGCTGGGATGAAGTGTGGGTAAGGCCGCCAAACTTCGATGTGATGGACGTCACAGAAGGGGCATAATCATGAGATTATGTCTGACCAGGCGGTTGAAGTCGATGGAATGCCCCCCAACGTCAGAGATCTTCACCGTTTTCAACGACACCGATTCTGAAGAAGAAAACGGTCACCACGGAGAGCTGGGACAGGAGCTTCTATTCAACTTCCTGCTCAAGTTGAAGTGAGAAAGAATCTGGCTCAGAGGATGATGCAGATGAGGGCCCGACCGGGGAGTTTTCCCAGGCGTTCCCTCAAGGATAAGAAGGGCTCGAGTATGCGACCTGTGTGATTAGTATATCAAGGGGGAGTGTAGTTCAGTGGGTATTTAGATCTTAATGACTGTGGGCCTGTAATCAATGTTGGGTAGTTTATCTTTGGGAACAAGCGTTAGGTGGTGCTGATCGTACATCGACGTGGCAGGAATCACGTGATCAAGCGAGGTAGGCTCAGGGACGGAGGAAGGTGTAGGAGAGAGACGACGTAACCACTCCACCACAGCCGGACGGCTGCCTTACTCTGTGCAAGCAACACCTACCCGCCTATTCAGCAGTGCACCTTGTTAACACTGGTTTTGTTGCTGTCCATTCTTACGTATTCTTAAGTAAAGAGAAAACGCAAGTCCTTGTTTAATTACTGCCACAAGTGAGAGAGAGAGACGCAGAGTAGGACAGAGGTTGTTTGAAGAGAAGAATGGTGAGAAGTGGGGGAGGAAGAAGGAGGAGGAACAAATAAAATGAGTGACTGGAGGAAAACTTTTATCAGAGTGAATTAGACAAATTTAAGAAGAAAAAAATGCGCTAAGAAAAGTTTCACAATAAGATAAGCAACACAAACAGTAGTAATAGTAGTAGTAGTAGTAGTAGTAGTAGTTAGTTGTGGAAATTATCCACTAACCATCCTCTCAACGAGCAGTGGTGGTTTTGGTTCCCCCCCCCCCCTTTGTGAGGGAGGTATTGTCCGCTCATACATAGGGTAGAGACAAGGGATGTATATATATTATAATGGTAATGGGTATTAATTAAGGCATTTAAGTAATGATAGTACTGGGATATTATAAATGAACATTCGTTGTATTAAACCATTTGCACCTTATCTTATCACCTTTGATGGAGCAACTGGCTATTGGTCGGGCCGTTTTTTTATTTTTGTTTTATGGTATTTTTAGGGACGGGTGCCCAAAAAATTTAAAACCATGAAAACTATCTTTTTTTTTTT
>JACEEZ010012521.1:0-31229 GCA_016584305.1 Chionoecetes opilio | reverse complement strand
CCTTTTAAAAACCCCCCCCGACTTTTTGGGCTAAAAATTTTTTGTTTGGAGCCAAAAATTTGGGGGAAAAGAAATTTTAAAAATATCCCAAATTAGCTAGGGACAAGGATATTAAACAGGTTTTTTATAACAAAACGGGTTTAAACATTAAAAATTTATCTAATATGATCAAATTACAATGGAAATTACGTTCTGGTCCTCAAGGGGTTAAGCAAGAAATAGGCAACATCTAGTTCACTAATAGAAGTGTGGTAGGGTGTAAGAAGCTTAGCAGGGAGGCAATGAGCACGAATATGTGGGGCCTAACCCTTCACGCCCAGACTTTCTTGATAGTAGTAGTATTTAACCCTCCCCGATTTTCCTTTTGAAGTAGTAGTATTAACCCCCTTTCACGCCCAGATTTTTCCTTTGGCAAGAAAATCGTCTGGGGGGCCCATTAAAATTTCGAAAAGTCACTTAATATCCCAAATTATTTAATCGCAAGGTTTTACTAAACAGGTCATTCTATAAAATGTTTATTAATTAAAAATCATCTAATGGTACCCAAATTAAAATGGAAATTACGTTCTGGGCCTCAAGGGGTTAAGAGAAGGTTCTGGGCCTCAAGGGGTTAAGAGAAGGTTCTGGGCCTCAAGGGGTTAAGAGAAGGTTCTGGGCCTCAAGGGGTTAAGAGAAGCTTCGGGGGCCTCAAGGGGGTTAAGGGGGTTTGGGGCCTCAAGGGTTAAGAAAAGGGTTTTGGGCCCAAGGGGGGAAGAAAAGGGTTTTGGGCCTAAAGGGGGTTTTAAGAAAAGGTTGGGCCCAAGGAGTTAAGAAAAGGGTTTTGGGGCCCTAAAGGGGTTAAGAGAAGGTTCTGGGCCTCAAGGGGTTAAGAGAAGGTTCTGGGCCTAAAAGGGGAAAAGAGAGGTTCGGGCTTTAAAGGGAGTTAAGAGAAGGGTTTCGGGGACTAAGGGGTTAAAGGGGAAGGGTTTGGGACTAAAGGGGTTTAAAGAAAAAGGTTCGGGCCTAAAGGGGGTTAAGAGAAGGTTCTGGGCCTCAAGGGGTTAAGAGAAGGTTCTGGGACTCAAGGAGTTAAGAGAAGGTTCTGGGACTCAAGGGGTTAAGAGAAGGTTTTGGGGCCCTTTAAAGGGGTTTAAGAAAAGGGTTCGGGGGCTCAAGGGGTTAAGAAAAATTTTTGGGGCCTCAAGGGGTTAAGAGAAGGTTTCTGGGATAAAAGGAGTTAAGAGAAGGTTTGGGATGGGGGTTTTTAAGAAAAGTTTGGGGCCCAAAGGGGGTTAAGAAAAGGGGTTCTGGGCCCCTCAAGGAGTAAGAGAAGGTTCTGGGCCTCAAGGGGTTAAGAGAAGGTTCTGGGCCTCAAGGGGTTAAGGAAGCTTTGGGCCCAAGGGGGTTAAGGGGGAAGGTTCGGGGCCTCAAGGATTAAAGAGAAGGTTTGGGCCCAAAAGGGGTTAAGAAAAGGGTTTGGGGGGACCAAGGGGTTAAGGGAAAAGGTTTGGGACTAAGGGAGTTAAGAGAAGGTTGGGGACTCAAGGAGTAAGAGAAGGTTTGGGACTCAAGGGGTTAAAGAAAAGGGTTTGGGGTAAAGGGGGTTTAAAGAAAAGGGTTTACATCAATCCATGGACGGGGATGACGGATGGAAGTGGCTGAGGAGGAGTTGTGTAGTGACTGGCCCTTTTGCAAGCTCCTTATGTCCTTCTGTGTTTAGAAAGATTGGCAAGAGTTACAGAGAAATGTATAATCTCAAGGCAAGGAAGGACGCAGAAGGAAGGCAAGGAATGGGAAAGGCACAAGGGTTGAATTAGTCTGCGTTAAGTATAGCGTATACCGGGGACTGATAATAGACAAGTTGTGTAAGTATAGCGTCAACTTGGGAGACAATGATAATAGTACAAGTCGGTTTAAAAAGTTTTGCGCAAATTGGGGAGACAATGACTAATAGTACAAGTCTGCGTTAAGTATAGCGTCATACTCTGGGAGACAATGACTAATAGTACAAGTCTGCGTTAAGTATAGCGTCATACTCTGGAGAAAAGATAATATAAAATCTGTTTTAAAGATAGCGCATACCTGGGAGACAATGACAACTAGTACAAGTCTGTGTTAAGTATAGCGTCATACTCTGGGAGACAATGACAAATAGTCAACTGCTTTAAGTATAGCATCATCCCGGGGGAAAAGATAAATACAAGTCTTTGTAAGTATACCCAAACCCTTGGGAGACAATGACAATATAAAGTCTTTTTAAAATATGCGTCATATTGGGAGAAATGAAAAAGTACAAGAAGACTCGATTAATAGGTTAGGTTAGGTTAGGTTAGGTTAGGTTAGGTTAGGGTAATTGAATGATCCCCGTGCTGATTAAACTATGATTGATTCCTCGATACTTGTGGGGGTGGAAAACAGCCAAAATAAAGAAGCAAAAGGAAAACGAGGAAAAGTAGAGAAGGAAGAGGACTTTAAACCACGGGGCCCCTCTCTCCCCCCTCGCCCCTCTCTTCCTCCCCTCTCTCTCTCTCTCTTTTCCTTTCTCCCCCTCTCTTCCTCTCTCTCTCCTCTCTCTCTCTCTTCTCTCTCTCTTTCTTCCTCTCTTCTCTCTTCTCTTCCTCCTCTCTCCTTCTCCGTCCCCTATCTTTTTTTTCCCCCCCTTCCTCTTTAAATTTTTTTAAACCTTTCCCTTTCCCCCCTCTCTCCTCTCTCCTTTTCTCTTCTCTCTCTCTTCTTTCTCTTTTCTCTCTCTCCTCCTCTCTTTCTCTCTCTCTCTCCTCCTCTCTCTCTTCTCCTCCCTCTTCCTCTCTCCTTCTCTCTCTCTTTCTTCTCTCTCTCCTCTCTCTCCTCTCTCCTTCTCTCTCTGTCCGTTTCCTTTTCTTCCTCCATCCCCTTAAATTTTAGTAACCCTTTTTCCTTTCTCCCCTTCTCTTCCTTTCCCTCTCTTCCCCCTCTCTCCTCTCCTCTCCTTTTCTCTTCTCTTTTCTCTTCTTCTCTCTCCCTCTCTGTCAGTCACCTTTTTTCCCCCCCATTCCCCCTTAAATTCAGTAACCCTTTTCCCTTCTCCTTCCCTACTTGTCCCTCCCTTCTTCCCCCCCTCTCTCCCCCCCTTACCGCTTCTTTAAAAACCGTTCCCCCTACCTGGTGGGCCTTCTGTCTCCCCCCCCCTTTTCCCCCCCAAACTTTCCCTTTTTGTCTCCCCCCCTCCCCTCCATCTTCCCCCTTCCGTCCCTCCTTTGTCCCCACCCTTTCCCCCCTCCCCATTCTCCCCTCGTTAGAGCTGTTAAACTGTCATAGTAATGCGAGCTTAAAAAAAATAATTTCTATTTATTAAAAAACCTAAATGCTAAAAAGCAATACTCCACCCCCTACTGTATACTATTACTATGCTGATGTTTTGGCATAGCATAGAAACAAGTCATTTGAATCGATGTATATCTAGAGCGGAGAGAGGAGAGAGAGGAGATAAAATTTTTTTAGATAAAAATAAGTGAAACAAACTAGATTAAAAAAAAGATATTAATCATATTAATACGAAGTTGGTTTGGTGTTGTTTTTGGGTGTGTGGGTGTAGATGAGTGCTGGTGAAGGGTAAGTGATGCCATTTCCCCTACAGCTTTTTAAATGGGGCCGGCCCTGATAACCACTTGCTTATAGGATGTAAAGGACAGAAAGCCTTTCTGAGGGACAAGAAGGATAAAGTTTTTAGCACTCGAGACGGCACCTTATAAAAAGTTTTAGGGTTTGGTTTTTGCAGGAGTTTAAAACCCCCAAATACCGATTAGCCCTCTCCTCTCTCTTCCTCTCTCTCTTCTCTCTTTTCTCCCCTTCTCTCTCTCTCTCTCTTCTCTCTCTCTTCTCCTTTCATCTCCTCTCTCTCTCTCCTTTTTCTTTTCCTCTCTCTCTCTCCTTCTCCTCTCTCTCTCTCTCTCTCTTTTTTTTTTTTCTGCCTTCCCCCTGGGGGAAAAAACCAAAATAATTTAAAAATAAATATAATTCCCAAAAAATAAAATTTTAAATTAAATACCACCAGGGGGGGCCCCCACCAAGCACCACCCCCCCCCAAAAACCCCCCACCCCACCAACACCCACACACACAACACACACCCCCCACACACCACCCAAAACACCCACCCCCCACCACACACCCACACACCACACACACACACACCAACCACACCCCCACACAACACACACCCACACACCCAACACACCCACCCCCCACCCACAAAACACCACCCCACAACCCCCCCACACCCACACAACACACACACACACACCACACACACACACCCACACACACCACACACACACACACACACACACACACACAACACACACAAACACCCCCAACACACACACAAAAACCCCCCACCCACACACACACACCACCCCCCCCACCCACCCACAACACCCCCCACACACACCAAAAACAAAAACCCCCCCCCCCCCCACCACCCCCCCCCACCCACCACAAAAAACACACCCCCCACCCCCAACCACCACCCACCCACACCCACACCACACACACACCCAAAACCCAAAAACCCCACACCACACACACACCAAAAAACACACCAACCCCACACACACCACCCCAAACCCCACACCACCACAACACACACAACACAAACACCACACACCCACACAACCCCAAACACACACACACACACACACCACAAACACCAAAAAACACACCAAACACACACACAACACAACAACACACACACACCCCCCCCCCCCAACAAAACAAAACCAAAACAAAAAAAAAAAAACACCCAAAAAAACCCAAACCCAAAAAAAAAAAAAAAAACAAACAAACAAAACAAACCACAACAAACAAAAAACTGTCATTTGGGGGGGGACGGGAAAAACTAGGAAATTTTTTGCAAGGAAAGATTTAAAAAGTTCTCCCCCGGTTTTGAAAAAGGGGGGACGTGGAAGCCAAGGAAAAAAAAGGAAAGGAGGGGGCTTAATGCCCCAAAACTGGGTCGGGAAAATTTTCAATACAGAGTCGAGTTTTGGGGAGCACTCTCCTTCCCCCCAAAAATTTTTTTCACACACCTGGTGGACGTTAAAATGGCAAAAACATCCCCCCCAAAAAACCCCCTTTTTACCTCAGCTGTTTACACAGAGAAATCCTGTGTCAAGTGACAGTGAAGGATTTTATGAAGTTTATTCTTATAACAGCCCGATTTTTATAGGGTGGGGACAAACCCACAGAAAAAATCTGTGGGAATGAGTGAGGCTTTTAAAAATCAATACACCCTTTAAAACCCCCTTAAGGGCCCAATTTTTCCCTTGGTTATAAAAAATTTGTATGTTGTCGAGCCAAAAAATTTGCGAAAGTAACTAAAATTCCCAAAATTTTAGCTTTTAAACGAGGAAAAAAAAAGGTTAATCTATAACAAACTGGTTATAATCTTTAAAAAATTTATCTAATGATGAAAAATTTTACAATGGAAATTTACTTTTGGGCCCCTAAAGGGGTTTTAAGCAAAAAATAGAAACACCCTAGTTACACTAATAGAAGTGTGGTAGGGTGTGGGAAGTTGGGCGGGGAGGCAATGAGCACAAAATATGTTTGGGGACCCAAAAACCCCTTCACGCCCAGTTTTTTTCCTTTGGGCTATACAAAACGTCGGGTGTGAGCCATAAAAATTTTAACGAAAATTTCCATTTAAATCCCAAAATTTTAGAATCGACAAGGATACTAAACAGGTCATATCTAAAAAAAACATTTTTTATATTCTTTAAAAAAACATCAAAAGGTCCCAAAATTTAAAAAAAGGAATTACTTTCGGGCCAAAAAGGGGTTAAGAAAATTTTTCGGGGCCCCTAAAGGGTTTTTAAGAAAAGGGTTTCCCGGGGCCCTCAAGGGGTTTAAGAAAAGGGTTTTTGGGCCTCAAAGGGTTTTAAAGAAAAGGGTTCTGGGCCTAAAGGGGGTTAAAGAAAAGGTTCGGGGCCTAAAGGGGGTTTAAAGGAAAAGGGTTTCTGGGCCTAAAGGGGGTTAAGAGAAGGTTCTGGGCCTCAAGGGGTTAAGAGAAGGTTACATCAACCCGGGGGACGGGGTTTAGGGATGGAAGTGGCTGAGGAGGAGTTGTGTAGTGACTGGCCCTTTTGCAAGCTCCTTATGTCCTTCTTTTTTTTAGAAAAGTTTGGGAAAGATTTTACGAGAAATGTATAATCTAAAGGAAAGGGAAGGAAGAAAAGGGAAAGGGCAAGGGTGGGAAAGGAAAAGGGGTTAAATTTGGGTCGGGCTTTAAAAGTATGCGTCATACTCTGGGGGGACAATGCCCTACTAGTAAAGTCTGTTTTAAGTTTTAGCGTCATACTCGGGGGGACAAGGATACTAGTAAGTCTGTTTTAAAGGGGATAGCGCCCATACTGGGAGCAAGACTACTAGTACAAGCCCGGTGTTAAGTATCGCCCATACTCTGGGAGTAAATGATTTAATGGGTAAAAGTCTGTTTTAAAGTATAGGTAAATCTGGGAGCAATAAATATAGTCAAGCCCTGTGTTAATTTATAGGTCTTTACTCGGGGGGAGTAAAGACTAATGTAAAAAGTCTGTTTTTTAAGTATAGCGTCATACTCTGGGAGCAAGGGAACTACTGGGTAAAGTCTGGGGTTAAGAAATAGCGTCATTTTTTTTTTTTTCTGGGAGAAATGACTAATAGTAAAGTTTTGGTTAAGTATGGGTTTCATACTCTGGGAGAAATGACTACTAGCCAAGTCTGTGTTAAGTATAGGTCATATTGGGATTTAAATTTGACTACTATTTACAAGCGGTGTTAAGTATAGGGGTCATACTCGGGGTAGACAAGACAACTTAAAAGTCTGTGTTAAGTATGCGTCATACTCGGGGAGAAAATTTATAATAGTACAAGGTCTGGGGTTAAGTATAGGTATATTTCTGGGAGAAAATGCCCTACTAGTACAAGTCGTTTTAAGTATAGGTCATCCTCGGGGAGAAAAAGGTACTAGTACAAGTCTGTGTTAAGAAAGGGGCGTCATACTCTGGGGGGGGAAAATAAATTAGTACAAGCTGTTTTTAAGTATAGCGCCATATCGGGGAGACAATGACTACAGTACAAGCCCTGTTTTAAAGGGTTATAGCTTTATACTCTGGGAGACAAGGGACTACTATACAAGTCTGTTTTAAGTTAGCGTCATATTTCTGGGGACAATGACAAAATTATTACAATTTCGTTTTAAAGAAAAGCGTCATTTACTCTGGGGACAATGCCAAATAGTACAAGTTTGTGTTAAGTATAGCGTCAAAACTCGGGGAGACAATAAATACTAGTAAAAGGGTTGTTTTAAAGATAGCGTCATACTCTGGGGGGGAAAATGACTACTATTTAAAAGTCTGTTTTAAGTATAGCGTCATATCTGGGAGTCAATGCCCAAAGTACAAGTCTTTTTTAAGTATGGGCGTCAAAACTCGGGGAACAATGCTACTAGTACAAGTCTGTGTTAAGTATAGCGTCATACTCTGGGAGACAATGACTAATAGTACAAGTCTGTGTTAAGTATAGCGTCATACTCTGGGAGACAATGACTAATAGTACAAGTCTGTGTTAAGTATAGCGTCATACTCTGGGAGACAATGACTACTAGTACAAGTCTGTTTTTAATAAAAGCGTAAATACTCGGGAGACAATGAAAAATAGTAAAAAGCCCTGTGTTAAGTAAAAGCGTCTACTCGGGGAGCAATGAAAAACTAGTACAATTTTCCTGGGGTTAAAAAGTATACTTCATCTCTGGGTCAATGACTACTAAAACAAGTCGTTTTTAATTTATAGCGTCATATTTGGGGAAAGAAAATGACTATTTAGAAAAAGTCGTTTTAAAGAAAGGTATACCCCTGGGAAAACAATGACTAATATTACAATTTGTTTTAAGTATAGCTTTAAAACTCGGGGGAGACAATGACTACAGTACAAGTCTGTTTTAAAAAAATTTAATTTAGCGTCAAAACTTTGGGAGAAAATGTACAGTCAAGTCGGGGTTTTAATTTATCGTCATACTCTGGGAGACAAGGGACTAATAGAAAAGTCTGTGTTAAGTATAGCGTCATACTCTGGGAGACAATGACTAATAGTACAAGTCTGTGTTAAGTATAGCGTCATACTCTGGGAGACAATGACTACTAGTACAAGAAGACTCGATTAATAGGTTGGGTTTTAGGTTGGTTGGGTTTTTCGGGAAAGGTTAGGTTAGGGAAAATTGAATGATCCCCGGGGCGAAAAAACTATGATTGTTTCCCCCTCGAAAATTTTGTGAGTGGGGGGAAAGTCCTCAAGATAAAAAAAGCAAAAAGAGAAGACGAGGAAAAGTACGATGAAGGAAGAGGGTCCCTTAAACCCCCAAGGGTTTCCCCTCTCCCCTCCCCTTTTCCCCCTCTCTCTCCCCTTCTCTCTCTCTTTTTCATCTCTCCCTCTCTCTCTCTCTCTCTTCTCCCCTCTCTCTCCTCTTTTTCTCCTCTCTCTTCTCTCTCTATTCCCTCCCCTGCTCTCCCCTCTCCCCCCTTTCCCCTCTTTTCCCTTCTCCTTTTCTCTCCATCCTCTTATCCCCTCTTCAGGGCACCTTTTTCTTCCCCCCCATTCCTCCTAAATTTAAGAAACCCCTTTCCTCCCTTTCTCCTTCCTTTTACTTTTTTGGCCCTCCCCCCCTTTTCCCTCCCTCTCCCCTTCCTTACCGCTTTTTTAAAAACCCCTTTTCCCTCCTACCTGGTGGCCCTTCGTCTCCCCCTCCTTCCCCCCCTTTCATTTTTTCCTTTCGGCCCTCCCTCCCCCCCTCCATCCTTCCCTCCTTCCGTCCCCCCTTTTTCGTCCCTAAACCCCTTCCCCTCCTCCCTATCCTCTCCCCTTTTTTTTAAGCTTTTTTAAACTGTCATTAGTGTAATTGCGAGATTTAAAAACTAAAATTTTACTTTTCTTAAACCACTGCTAAAAAGGGGCAATACTACCCAAACCACAAATGTACACTATTACAAATGCTATGCTATTTTTGGCATGCAGTGGGAAACCCTTTAAATTTTTGAACCCCCGATCGAAATTTTCCTGGGAGCGAGGGGAGAGAGAGAGTAAAAATTTTTTTGTAGTAAAAAAATTAAGTGAAAAAAAAACAAATTTAAAAAAAGGATTTTAAAATTAATTTTAATACAATTTTCGTGTGTGTGGGGGTGTGTGTGTGTGTGTGGTGTGTGTGTTTGTGTGTGGTGTGGGTTTTGTGTGGGTGTTGTAGGGATGAAGTGCTGGTGAAGGTTTAAGGGGATTTGAACTTTCCACTACATGTTTATATATGGGCCCTGGCCCTGATTCCCCAAATTAGTTTATAGGATGAAAATTTGGATCAGAAAGCCTTGCTTGGGGCCAAAAAGGATAAAAGTTTTTAGCCCCTCGAGCGTCCCCCCTTTTTAAAATGTTTTTAGTGGTTTTGGGTTTTTTTGCGGGGTTTTAAACCCAAATTACCGGGATTGGGCCCTCTCTCCCTCTCTCCTCTCTCTCCCTCTCTCCCCTTCTCTCTCTGTCTCTTCTCTTTTCCCCTCTCTTCCTCTCTCTCCTCTCTCTCTCTCTCTCATCCTCCCCTTCTCTCTCCCCCTCTCTCTCTCTCTCTCTCTCTCTCTCTCTTTTCCTCTTTTTTTGACACAAACACACAAAAAAGGAAAAATTACACATACATAAGGGTTAAAATTAAAAATATTTTAATTATGATATTTCCAAACAATTTTTGGGGCTAATTCACACATCTAGCGGCGGGGCCCCCCCCCCCCCCCCCGGGGCCCCTCAGTGTTACAAATATATTTGCTATACCCATTTTTTTTTCCAAAAACAAAAATGAAAAATTTTTTAAAATTTTTTTTCATCCTTTTCTGAGGGGGAAAAGGACCCAGTTGAAGGGCTCAATGGAAGGAGGAAGGGAGGGAGGGAGGGAGGGAGGGGCGGTTAAATTGTCATTAGCTTTTTGGTTTGGGGATTAAAACTATAATTACTCACAGGGAGCTATAAAAATCCGGAAGGTTTTTAAACAGGTGTGGGTATTTGGGGGGGTGGAGCGGGTCTCCAAAGGAGGGCTGAGCCCAACATTTTTTAGACAAGGGAAAAAATTTTTAGAAAAAAAATGGGGTTGCCCCCCCAAAAAGGGTTTGCGAAAACCGGGGGGGACTGTACCAGAGCCCTGGGGGCCAAAACATAACTATAGCCATCCCCCCACAGTGCCAATTTGTAGATTTAAAGGTCCCCCCAAGACAAAGAGGTGTGTCCCGAGGAGGCACTGGTTTTAATACAGTCGAGTTTGGCGTAGAACTCTCCTTCTCTTCAGTTTCCAAAACCCCGGGAGGGGCGTACACTTTCAAAAATGAGACATTAAAAAATAGTGTTTTTCATTCCCCTTTTTAACCCCCATTTTACGGGTCATCAACCGGAGGGAAAACCCCCAAAACCCCAGGCGGCTGCATTTTTTGGAGATGCCCGTAGCCACTCCCCGGAGATTTGGGCGGGGCCCTTTCTCATTCCCACCAGTAGTAGGTGTAAACCCCCCCCCTAGTCTCGCCACCCGCCAGGCCTCCCCCGTGTTAGAGAGTCCCACTAATCCACCCTCGGCCTACTGAGCTCGCCCCATAGGAGAGGTAAACGATGATATCTGAGAGGCTTTTAGAACGTTCCAAGGCCCACTTTTTTGAACCCCCCCCGGAAAGGGTTTTTTCCCCGGAGTGGGTTCGACGGGCAACGGGCCCCCTCTGTACCGCCCCAGCCACCCCCACAAAAAAAAGATGGGGTTAAACGGCCCCCCACTTCATTTTGACGGGGGGATTTCCCCAGGGGTTTGCCCCGCCCCTGTCATAGGGAAAATTCCCCCCCTGGCATCGGCATTGAAAGGGGGCGCTTGGGCGAGCCCCCCGCAAAAACCCCGGGCGGGGGGCGGTTTTCCCCCCCCCGCTGCGTTACCTTTTTCCCCGGGCCCCGGTTTCCTTTGCATGAGAAAAATTTTTAAAAAAGAATCTATTGGTTTTTCATACATGTGAATTTTACACTACAAAACAGGAAACCCCCACTTTTTTCGGACCTTTTATATAAAAAATTTTGGCTTTAAAAACTTTTTTTGCCAAAACCCAAAATGGGGATTTAAACCCAAAAGGGTTTGGGGAAAAAGTTTTGGGTTTTGGGTTGGTGGGGGGCCGGCCAAACATGTACACCCCAGGTCGGTCGGGTGGCAGTGAAAAAAATCCGACTGCCCCCTGTGCGGGTGCGCCGATTTAATCTGGCTTTTTCCCCCCGATTGTAAACCCCTCTCATGTCCCCCGTGCCTCACTATGTTGCCTGCCCCCCCGGCCTCACTAGTTTCCGGCCCCCCGTGCCTCTCTTGTTTTCCCCCCTCCCTGCTCACATGTTTCCCGCCTCCCGTTTCCTCCTATGTTGCCTGCATCCCCTGGCCCCACAAAGTTCCTGCCCCGTTTCCTCACTTTTGTTTCCTGCCTCCCGTGCCTCATAGTTGCCGCCTCCCCTGCCTCACTATGTTGCCTCCCCGTGCCTCACCTTTTTTTGCCTGCCTCCCGGCCTCACTTTTGTTGCCGGCCCCCCCGTGCTCACTATGTTGCCTCCTTTCCCCCTGCCTCACCCATGTTGCCTGCCTCCCCTTTCCCACCACGTATTTTTTTTTAATTTCCCTGTATGGTGTAGTTTAGGGATGGCTAATGTAGCAAATATACGAACTTTCTTTTAATTAAAAAAAAGTTTAAATTTTACACGAAAATGGGCGGAAAAGTTAACTTTCACCCAAAAAGTTTGTTTTTTTGCGAAAAAATTTGGATTCCCCGGATATAAAATGACTGGATATAAAACCCACTTTCGGATATAACGTCCCCCTTCCCCCCCATTGGTTTTTTTAAGTGAGAGGTTTCGGGATATAAAATTTCGTCGCCCAGACCAAAATATTTAAAAGCCCTGGGAAAACCCCATATTCATAATGGTTTGGGAAAATTTCCTCTAAGTCTTGATACACACTAATTTACAGGAGCTAACAAAGAAAATGGACTCAAAACCCATTACGGAAATTTCCCGCACCTGTGGCACTGCCCGAATGTTGGCGGAGGGCGGGCCCCACATTGACCGTACACCCAAAATTTAACCCTTTTTAAAAAAACTGGTTGGTTTTCTGGGTGTATATGTTTTACAAGGTTGTGTATTGTTGGGGTTTTAGTTTTGAAGCTATATTCATATTTTTTTTCTTATTTACCTCAGGGGAAAATAACTGTTTTGATTTTGTAATGCCACCCAGTTCTGTGGAAAAGTATAGATAGAATGAAAAGGGATGTTTAAATTCAAAGATTTTGCAGACTGCATGAAGCTCTGGATGTGAAATTTCCCTTAATTTTCAAAGGGCTTACAAGAATGGTCAGCAACCCCAAAAGGAGTTGATATTAAACTTTTTTATTGATATTAAAAAGGGCTTTTTAAACGGGGTTTGAGAACGAAAAACCCAAAAATAACGAAATTATCTCGGAACAAAAACGGCAACGAAAAAAGGAAAACAAAATTTTCGTTTTTTGAGCAAAAACGCTATTTTTAAATCCCGTAAACCCGGGTTAAAAAAGTTTTTTTTTCGTTTCCCCTGCCATATTTGGGGCCCCTAATTAATTTTTACTTCCAGAGCCCAAAAAGAAATTTAAGGAAAAACCTTTTGTATAAATACAACCTCAATTAAATTTTATGTATTTTTTCAAAGTTTGGGAATTGACATTTGGGTTTTGTTTAAAAAAATTATATGCACCACTTTTCATTTTTAAAATTTTTGAAGATAACAAAATTTTTTCCTTTTTTAAACATGAATTTTTTTCTTCGTGATAGCATCACATTCCCTTTTAATTTTTTCACTTTTCCCTTCATTTCAACCTTTAAACTATGATACTGCAGTTGGGCTGAAGAAACAGCTTAAAAAAAATCCAGTAATTAAAAAAAAGGATTAAAAATATCGTGAGTAAAACACAAACCCCCGTTTTCCCGGAAAATAGGGGGGAGCACTGGCCGGGAACCGCAAACTCCGGGGAAACGCAACAGTCCCAGGCCTTTTCCCCCCCGGGCCCTTTTTTTCCTACTCCCAGTTAAATTTCGTCCGGCAAACCCCCAATATCAGCTACCCCGCCCCGGGGCTTTTACGTCACTTTGTTGTTGTTTTTTGTGCTGCGAGGGTCCCTTTTTTTGGGGGAAACTATGAGCCCTGGTGGGGGTCCTATGAGCTATCACAGGGGACTGTAGTTGAAAATGTCTTCCTCAGGAAGGCACAGGTAGGCGGAGACAGCGTGTTGCCCGGGGGGGGGGGTTTGGGTTTTGGGGAGGGGATGTCGGTACCCCAAATTTTAAAAAATACGAACCCCTGAATGTGGGCACCTTGGGGGGGGAGGCCGGCACTGACCAGGTGTGACAGGGACGCTCGGGCCCCCGGACCCCAAATTTGCAAATTTTCGGATTGGGGCCCGGCCTTAGGCCGGGGGCTTTTTCATATCCCCGGAAACCCCGATTTTTACCGGGGAAAAAAACCATACCCCGGGGAAAAAGGGGGTCCGGGGAAAAAAGAGGGTTTTTGGGATGTGCATAAAATTTTAACTTGTTCATATAATTTTCCCTTGTGCGCCGAATTTCGGTGTGAGTGTCCTAGTTTTTGAGTCCCTTTGGGGTACCCATGTAGTCCCCCCGGCCCCTTTTTTAAAATTGGACTAAAAGGGGAAATCTAAGTGGGGCTTCCTGTTAGACCTTTTAGTGGTTTCCAAAGCCACGAAAGCGTTCTTTTTGACACCATCTTTGGGGAGCAAAATATTCCTTATGTTGATCCACGACTGCGCTTGGGTTGGCAGCCCTGAACCAGGGAGATCATATATTGGGGGACGGAGAGCGGAAGTCATTTGTCTCCGCGCCCTGCTACCGAGAACAACAAAACACACCATACCATATATGAACCTATATTCTTCATTTATTCACTTTTTTACCCACATTTTCTTGGATCTTCATAGCTCTTCCCATTATTGGGAGTAAAGATTGTCATGGTCATGTTATAGTTATTATTTAGTTGCACAAACTAATGATGCCTTAATCACTAGTTGATAGTTGAAATTCATATCAGGGCAAACCTATATATTAAATATATATATCGGTCGACTTTTTGAATCAAAACGTATAGTTCATCATACAAGTTTGGCCGCTATAATGATCCGGTGGTGGTGGTGGTATCAAATGTCTGACGTACTAGTACACACGCACGTATACACACAGGCAAGGATATTATAAAGTTATACTATCCTTGCACACAAGTGTCACGTGTGTCACAGTGAGGTGTTAGCCCCCCCGTGTGTCTTGTCTGACCTAAAGAGCGAACGCGCAGTTCTCGTCACTACAACAGAGTACGCCAGGGCCACGGATACGGCATACGTACGGCGAGGGCCAGCAGTGGTCTATAGATACTAATTTCGGGTACGTAAGACTCGAACCTATGATCAGCGCATCAAGGTATACCCTGGGTACGTCTCTGTAGTAATCAGTGGGAGAATATTACGCTGAAAGGCTAATGTGGCAGCTATGTATTATCGTAACATTCTGGCGATAGTGAGCTAAAATCGGCCCTATTTCGGAAATCAGCCGATCTTAGCTCAACACCGGCAAACATAGTTTTTAGGTTTAGGTTAAGTTATGTTTAGGTCTGATTTAGGTTAGGTAAGGTTTATGATAGGTTTGTGTTAAGTTTTGTAGAGTTATTTAGGTTAAATAAGCGTCCGCGGTACGATTTCCTAAAGAGGCCGGTGACGGCTCGGTACGCGCATCTCCCTCAGCCCACCCTCGTAAGGTTATATTGTAGCCATAATACACTCGTAAGTTGTCCCTTACGAGGGATTTTCGAGCATCCCTGCCGAGGTGGATAGATGTGTGGAAATGGGAGACTTCTGCCGTGGCCTCCCCGTAGAGGGATGTAAGGAACCGCTGTTAGCGTAGACTAGACTATTATGACCAAAAAGAGAATAAATGTCTCCTCTGTTTCCATTAATTAAATGCAAGTGATTGCTGTATAGTCGTATAAGTGAGTGACTATTATATTGCAGATAGTCTGGACTCGGCGGGCGAGGAGAGATAAACAAACCCAGATTTCGTAGGGCGCCAAACGCGGTCTTTAAAAAAATATTTCAGATGCTTCATAATCTGCAGTAGACGCATGTATATACACTCATATTTTGCCCAACAGAGCATTGACAATACCGCTACTTTGTCTTAGCATGGGCATTGGCATAGTATCGTAAATATCATTAGACTCAAGTGTTGGACAGGGTCCTGGGTGTCTAACATTTCCAATACTATTCTCGTTAGTTTTAGACCAACTTAAGACTAATCCCCCCCGGAAAATGTTTAGAAAACGGAAATGCCTGTCTGAAGCCACGGTTAGTCTTAGGTTAGCCGAAGTCCACGTTTAAAGAATCGGCCGATTGATTTCATTGATTAGGTTTATTTAATTAGTGGGTTGGTGATATTACGATTGAATAAATTTTTTGACATGAGTAATATTAATAAATAATTAGTGATTCATGTCTTTACGGGAACTGAGATTGCTTTACTCCTAAAATACGCTTCCTGTTTTGTATATTTTAAATGTGTTGCCTTTTTTAAAGTCGTATAAAAAATATATTTTTTTACGACATCAAAAGGGTTTTGGGATTTTTTTGGATACTTTTGGACCATAAAAATGGGGGGCCCTTTTTTACCATCAAAAGGGAATGAAAGCCCATGAAACAGCTTAAAATTTTATTGGGGCAAAATAGCATTTTTTAATACGGGGGTTGAAAATAACGTTCAAAAACCCCGGTTTTCATTTTTTTCCCAAAACCGGTTCAGGAACTTTTTTTTTGAAGGGGGAAAACGAAAAACAAAAAGGGTTAAAATTACGGGTTTATGATCGGAACAAATTTTTTGAAAAAAAAAATTTCTTTTTCAACCCCTTTGCAAATAAATGCACTCAATTTCCCTTTAAAAACAATGGGGGTACAATTTTAAGTGGCAGATTTTTTGCAGGCAGAATGTAACAGCAACCTTAGGGGAACCCCAAAACCCAAACTTTGAGGGCCTTTCCTTTGAACTGTGATGCATAGCCCAAAATTTGTGAATATTTTCCCCAATTTTTTAAAAAAAAAAAACCCCCCTTAAAAGGGGAAAATTTCCCTTTGTTTTTTCTTTTTATAGGCATTTTTAATGTTTCAGAAAACTAGCAAAGATATACTAAACATATTTTTTTAAAAATTTTCCATTAAAATTGCAAAAATATAAACATCAATCGGGATAAAGTGTCAAATAAAAAGGGAAAACAGCTTTGCAAATGCTCTCCTCCCCCAAAACTCACCTCTAGAATAAAATTAGCTTCACCATCCCTATACCATGCGGGGTGATTTTTAAAGGGCTTTTAAATTTTGAGCCCAAAAGTAAAACAGTTACACAAAGATATACCATATTTTGCATTAAATGTTATTGCCCCAGCCGGGGGAAAAAAATTAAAAGGGTAACATAAACCCACTTTTTTTGGCTGGGGTTTTTCCGGGATTTCTCTAGTCTGAACATCGCCTACTAAAAAGGGGAAAATTTAAACCCTTCAATGGGAATTTCCTCTCCCCCTTTTTACAGCCAGACAATTTTGGGCCCGGGCCTCACACATTTTCACTTTTTTGTACTTAAAATAGCAACCCCCTGGATTTCCCCCCCAAGTTTCCCCAATGGGAAAGCTGTAATGGGGCCATTACCGTCAAAAACACTATATCGCCACTTCTCCCACGCATGAACAAAGGGAATTTGGCATACCTGATTCTGGATTGGAAATTTCCCTCATTTTTTTTTTTCCCAGAAGGGGGCCCTGCCTACTTTTACAAGAAAGACCTGAGATCCCTCCATACTTCAGTGGGTTTTACTAACTTTAAATAGCTTGCACCTTTTGGAGGGGAAATTATAATCTTGGGGCAAAAAATTTTCCCCCCAGAAAATAAAAACTCCTCAATAGGGGCCAGTCAAAGGGGGCAACAAAGTCAAACCCCACAATCTTATGTCCAAAAAGAAATCCCTTTTGTAAAAGCATTAGAGGCAAAACTTTAGTGAAAAAGGCACCATGTTATGGTGGACAGAGGCTCGAGAAACGCGTCGGAAATAGAGATGTTGGCTTCCAATCATCGCTAACAGGCAAACTCATGACACCATACCACTGTAAATTGTTACCAAAGGGCCCCCATTCTTCTTGGAACAATCCCGGGGGCCCAATAATTTTCCAAGGGACAAAAATTCCCAAATCCCAAACCTACGAATAAATTCAAACAAAAAAACCCCTAAATCACGGGAAAAAATCGGGATTTTTTGGGCCAAAAAAACCAAACCTGGGCGTGCCTTCCAGTTTAAAAAAAAACCTGGGCCAAAAGCGGGCCTTTCCCTGCTCTCCCTTTGTGGGGGGCCCTAACAAAACTAAAGGTTTTTCCCCTGCGGGGTTGGGAAAAAAAGGTTTTCCCCAAGCCTTTTATCTTTTTTTAAAAGGCCTACCCCCATACAGCCCTGCCCTTTGGAAAATACGTGCTAAAATACAAATGTATGCATGTCATGCAGGGGGGGAGGGAGGGATCCTTTGGGGGGTTTCAAAAACTCCTTTTTTTAAAAATTCCTTTTTTTTCCTTTTCCCCCCTTTCACTTTTTCCCTTGGGTGTTGAAAAATATTTTCTGAGGGGGGTTTCCCTAAAAGGGGCAGCCCTTGGGTCAAGGGGGAAAATTCCAACCCCTTTTCGACGGGATTTTGGCATAGGGGCCGGGGAGATGGACCCGGGTGTGCTTCTATGGGGGGGTTTCTTGGGGCCCCGACAGGGGGCTTAAATTTTGCCCTTTGGGCCAAAAATTTACCTTTTAAAATTTCCCGTCAGATGCCCCTTCCAAAAGGGAAAAAGGGAAAATTCGGGCGGGGGGAATTTCATCATTCAAAAAGGGAATCATTTCCCTTTTTCCTTTCCCCACGCACCGGATTGGAACCCTTTGCAAACGCCAGTTTTTGCCCCAAAAACCACGGGCTTTTTAAAACCAAATTTTTTGTCAATAAAAAACGTTCCACTTGACCGAAGTGGTTCGGGGTATGGGTTAAATTACAAAACCCCTTAAATTATTTTAAAACCCCAAAAACCTTCATTTCCACAAAAAACTCTGTCTTTTCTTTCATTTTTGCTTATTTTAAAATGAGCTTTGAGGATTTTTTTCGGGTTTTCTGCAATTTTCTTTAATTTACATGCAGGGTAAAAAACGAAACCCCAAGGGAACCCATTGCCTATGGTAAGGGGGTTTGGGATGCCATGTTTAAGGGGTTTGGATTTTTTTAAAAAAGTTTTTCATCAAACCAAACCCCCTTAAATTTAAAAATTGTTTCCCCTTAACCTGATTGCGTTTGATTCAAAGTTTTTTGGGGAAAATTTTTTCCCGGTGTTATTTTTAATTTATTTGAAATCTAATAAATATAACTTTTTTGGCACAGAATGGATTTTTGGTTTTAAAGTCTAAAAATTATTAAAGTGATTTGAAACTCCCTTTAACCATGTTTTCCAAAGAAGTTTGTAAAAAGGGTTGTTTTGCCTTCGGGGGAAACTCTATTTTGGGGACCACCCCCTACGGGATGGGGGCCCCAAGGTCCCTAGCTCCCCTTGCAAGGGGCCTCCCCACGATTATCATGTTGGGGCCCAACCTTTTGGGCCTTCCCAACTCCCACCCCTTTTCCCTTTAAACGAAAACCCAAAAAGGTTAGAAAATTTTGTATTAGTTTTATTTTATTTTGTGCTTGAAAAAAATTTCATAAAAACCCCAAAATTTGTGATTTGTTTGAGGCCCAAAAAAGTTACAAAGGACATTTTTTTTAAAAAAGAAATGTTAAAAAAACAGCATCTAATTTCTTCATGCCTTTTTTTGTACTTTTTTCATGTACCCCTTTTGCCTCTGCATTGAAAAAGGGAACATAGATGACACCGTGACAAATTTTGAAGGCTAAATGAAACTGAATTTTTTTGATATCCGGGAATCCCTACTATCCTTTCAGAGTGAAAACCGTACAAAAACTTTTTCCCTGTCAGTTATTTTCTGAAAAACGGGGGGAGGAAAGGGCCGTTTAAAATCGCTCAAAATTGTGGTTATGCATAAAAGGGAAATTTTGGGGTTAAATAGTATTTAACCCAAAATGCAGTGCTGAGGGTTTGGAAAGGGTTTATCTGATTTTCTTTTCCTCAGAAAAAAATAAACCGCATACTCACCTGGAAAAAGATCTTGGGCAAATTTTTTTTTGGGGATAAAAGTCACGGAAAAGTTTTTGGGGATAAAAGCCCCCGGAAAAAAAATTTTTTGGGGATCAAGTCACCGGAAAAGTTTTTTTGGGGACCCAAGTCCCGGAAAAAATTTTTGGGGAAAATTCAAGCGGAAAATTTTTTTGGGGAAATCAAATTTCCCAGGGAACTTTTTTGGGGGTAAAGTCACGGGGAAAAGTTTTTGGGGACCCAATTCACGGGAAAATTTTTTTGGGGATCAAGTCCCCCAAAAATTTTTTTGGGGTTTCAAGTCAAAAGGAAAAATTTTTTGGGGGGAAATCAAAGTCACAGGAAAATTTTTTGGGGGGAAATAAAAGTCAAAAAGGGAAAAGTTTTTTTGGGGTTTCAAACTCCCCAAAAAAAATTTTTTTTTGGGGGACAAGTCACAGGAAAAGTTTTGGGGGTTCAAGTCCCCGGGAAAAAAATTTTTTTTTGGGGGGGATCAAGTCACGGGAAAAAATTTTTTTTGGGATCAAGTACAGGAAAGTTTTGGGGATAAAGTCACGGGAAAAATTTTTTGGGGATAAAGTCACAGGAAAAGTTTTTTGGGGGAAAAAGGAAAGCAAGCTTTTTAAGGCCCATTGCTTTTGTTTTTTCGGGTTTCTATTATGAAAATTGTGAGGTAAATTTTACCCCCCCTTCCCCCTTGGTGTTTCAGGCCCCCCTCGGGGCAAAACCAAAGGGAACGTTTTCCTCCTCCCGACCTGTGGGTAAAAAGGGCCATCCAAAAGCTTTCCCTGTCCACCCCATCCTTGTAGCCTTGCTTTTGATTTGAAAAATTAAAAGCTCCCAAACTCCCCCAAATGTTTAAAAACCGAAAAAGGGGTTTTTGAACTCCCCTCAAATACGTAACAGAAAAAACCCTGGCTTCTATGGACCTCAATTTAACAAAAGTTCGGCTTTAACAAATTTTTTCTGATAAAAGGTGCAAAATGATACCCCTTGTTCTACTTAAATATTTTACTGATCAAATTTTTTGTTAAACTTTCTGCCCAAAATTTTTTTTTTTATTGAAAAAAACGTAAAATTTTTAAAAAAAAATCAAGGCTTCCCAATTTTTCCCCAATTTTTTTTGGAAAATAAGTTTTGTTTTGAAAATGACTTCCCCCCCATTTCGGGCATGCTAAAACACGAACCTGGAGTCAGTTTTAAAGTTACAATGTTAGAAGTCCCTATTTTAAAAACCCAAATTCAAAAGACATGCTATTTTTCCAGAAAATTCCCAAAAAAAAACCACAAAATTAAAAAACTTACTACAAGTTTTAAAATTTTGGTTAGGCATTCCCCTTAAAAATTAATAATTACTTAAAAAAACAACGATCAGTATTATTTATTTTCAGTAATTTATTTTTTAATTAAATCCCAAAATTTTGAGCCACCATGCGTTTGGGTAAAAGGGGTACTTAAAAAAACTGGGAAAAACTGAAACCCTATCCTGTGGGATTATAATCCCCACCCCATGACCCCTGTAAAAATGCGTGAAGGAGCGAAGAGGCTCGTAAAAGGCGGGAAGGGAAATTGTATCCCAAAAGGGGGAAGGGGATATTAAAAGAAATATTTCCCTTTCCTCCTCCCTTTTTTCTCCTTCCTCCCCCCTCCCCCTTTCCTCCCAAAATTTGGGTTCCCACCCCTTCCTTCTCCCCCCCCCTCTCCCCCCCTTCCTTTTTCGTCACTCCTTCCTCCTCTCCCCCCATTTCCCCCCCCCCCCAAATCCCTCCTTTCCCCTTCCCCCCCCTTTTTTCCCTCCTCCCCCTCCCCCCCTTTTTTCCCCTCCGCCTATCGTATTTTTATTGAAAAAATTTAAATCATATATCAGATCCGCTGGGCAGCCGGGCGGCAGCACCGCATGGGAAAAGGTCGGGCCCTCCCCCCTAGTAAGGTTAAGGAAATTCCCCCTTGCTCAAATTAGGGAAATTTATTAAAAAATTTTTAAACAGGCCTGAAACGGGTTGAATTACCCGGGAAATTTGAAATTATGGGTTAAATTTTAGTGAGGGTTTACTGTATTTTGAAAAAGTTTGGTTTCCTTCCAGATATAAAGGGAAATTTTTGGGGTTAAAACCCTCAAAAACCCCTTTTCCCCCAATTTGGTTTGGCAAAAAGGCAAAGGGTTTGCGGGGTACTTTAAATTTGAAAGGAAATTTAATTTTACTTCTTTGGCCAAAACCCTTGGAAATGCAATTTCCTATAAAATAGAAAAAAACCCTTTTAAAAGTGTTTTAAATTTTTAAACCCAGAGGGGCACCAGTCAGTGAGTGGCTCAGGGGACCATTTTGTTGGCATTTTTTTTAAAATTTTTTATGGGGTTGCCCCTTTTAAAATTTTAGACGGGATTCCTTTTCTTGTTGGGTTTTTCTTGTTGGGGTGCCCTCTCTGCCCTCAAGATAAAGGCTCTGTAAATCATTTGGGATGTCTCATGATTACTTCTTCTTTTCCAAACTAAAATACAAAAACCACCCAAATTTTGAGAAAAAATCTAAAATTTTCCCCCCTTAACAAAACCCCAAAAATGTGTGCTTTATTTAATAAAAAGAAACAGATTTCTTTGTACACTATTTTAAAATAAGTTTGCATTCATGATAAAATTACATTCTCCTGTAAATTTGCCTAAAAAATAAATTTTAAAAAAAAATTTTGCAATATGGGCCCTAAACTCTTTCAGTTCTCTTAAAAGTATTTAGTTACCCCACTAAAAAAAGGGAAGCTGTAAAGCAGGGAAATAAAAATCTTAAAAGGGCTGTTTACAAAAATTAAAGTTGTTAACGGGAAAATTTTTCAATTTAAAGTAGAAAATAGTAAATCATGCTTGTAAAATTTTTCAGGGAATACTTTTCCATGGTGGGTTTTTAGGGGTACAAAAAGATTAAAAAAAATCTTTTCAGGTCCTTTCCAAAAGGGGTGATTTGAAGAAAACACTGTATGCATCAGCCTCACCCAAATCAGGGAGAAAAAACCCTACCCCCTTTCCCCTTTGTATTTTCCCCCACAAATAAAAAAGGTGAGCAGTTTTTTCCTCGGGCTTTTTCAACAATGCCGCCTCTCAAAAAATTTTGTGCCCTCTCATTCCTGTGGAAGGCAAAAAAGGTGTGCCACTCAAAACTTCTGGGGTTTTTGTGAAGGGGTTTTGGGCATTTTGGGGATTGTAATGGACATGATTCCCAAAAGCCCTTGCCCAAAACATTTTAAAGGAGTGTCCTGAAAAGCGGGTTTGAAACCCCAAAAAACAAGGTGCCAGGGTCCCATTTTTCCCACCTTTACTAGCATCGTTGTGGGGCCCCCAACCCGGGGTCGCCGAAGGTAAACACGACGCCCCAGCGGGGATGCCAATGCTTAGGTATTTCTTTTTTCTGATGCATGTGCGTACAATTTTACTAAAAAATTTAGATGGGAAGTAAAACAGATAGTTTTTCTTACTGGTTATTGGGGAAGCTGGGAAAAAAACAACTACATTGGGAAATTATTTAAAATTTCCCCCTTTAAAATTTAGGGTATATTGGGAATGCGGTGGGTTTATAGTGCCTAAAAAAGATCCCTAATGCACTTTTGGGTCTGTTGTTACATAGACCCTACTACTGTCTATCTGGAAAGGGCTTTTAAAAATTTAAAAACTATTTTTTTTAAAAGATCCCTTTTTTACAGATGGTTATTGCTCTTTTCCTTTCGTTTTTATGTCGCCTCCGTGGTTTTTAGTGGTAGGGGCGCCTGGCTACGAATCTGCGGGCCCTGGCTCAATCCGGGGCCCGGGCAAAAACGGCGGGGCCAAACCCAACGCCAACCAGCTCTTTACCCTTCGGGGTTTAAAATGGGTTTCCCGGGGGGAAAACCCGGGGGAAAGGTTTAAAAATGGTAACCCCAAAGCACCTAAAAACCCGTGTCCCCGGTAATAGGCTTTACTCACCACAGGCTCAAAGGGTAATGCCACGGAATGAGAAAACCGGGGGGGGGGCCACGCGCAGAAAAGCTATGCCCCCCTCTTTATACCGTTTAACAGTGGGAATTCCCCAAAGTTAAGTTATTTTTTTTTATTAAACAGGAAACTCTTTCCAGATTTCCCCCCGACCAAAATCCCCTTTTGGTGAGCTGAAAATCTTTAATTGGGTCTTTCACAAAAACAAATTTTTAAAAACTATTAGAACAAACAAAAACACATATAGAACACCAAATTTTTTGGGAATTTTTTATAATTCCCCAAAAGCAAAGTTTTTAGTGTTTTCCATTCCTTCCCAAAATTGCCCCCTTTAGTTATTCATTTTTTATTTTACCCTGACTGTTTAAAACCCTTTCCCTTTCGGGAGGGAAAAAACCTTTACGGGTAAACCCGTGTTTTGCCTTTTCCCTTTTTATGAATGACACAATGCAGTGTCCTTTTTTAGTATTTAAATTGGGCCAAACTTTCGGGTTTTTGGGTTTACACTCCCGGGCCCATTTCTATCTTTAAACTCCTTTTAAAAGCTTGGACACCCAAAAAAATAAAACCCAAAAAAGAGATCATAAAAGCTTTGATCATAATTTTTTGTATATTTGGATATCCGAATATACAAACTGTTCAGAGGATAGAGTGTTAAAATATGAATGAAATGGGGATGGGGGGTGAGAGGTTGGAAAATGTGATAAAAAGTTGAAAAGATTTTAAAAAGGGGCTCGGTCGTCAGGTGGTCAATGCGGGGGTCTATTGGGGTCTTTTAAAAAGGGTCTGGGTAAATTCCCTGGTGGGGGAAAAAGGGGGTGGATGTAGGGAAGTTAAGTAAAAAGAAACTACCTCGTGTAGGTCTCACGGCCTCTTGAGCTTCCTTTTTTTCTTTTGTTTTTTATGATAATGAGGTTTCAGGAAATGGGGGCAAATGGAGACTTCTGCTTTGGTTTACCCCCTTTAGAGGGGACCCCCTTTTGATGGTCACCCCCCTTTTGATGGCCAACCCCCTTTTGATGGTCACCCCCCTTTTGATGGCCACCCCCTTTAGATGGTCCCCCCCCCCTTTAGATGGCCCCCCCCTTTAGATTGGGCAACCCCCCTTTAGGGTTCCACCCCCTTTAGATGGCCACCCCTTTGATGCCCCCCCCTTTAGATGGGTCACCCCCCTTTTTTGATGGGCCCCCCCCCTTTAGATGGCCCCCCCCTTTAGATGGTCACCCCTTTTTGATTTGGGCCCCCCCTTTAGATGGCCAAAACCCCCTTTGTGGTCCCCCCCCCTTTAGATGGTCACCCCCTTTAAAATGGCCACCCCCTTTAGATGGTCACCCCCCTTTAATGGTTTACCCCCTTTAGATGGCCCCCCCCTTTAGATTGGGCCCCCCCCTTTAGATGGTCACCCCCCTTTTGATGGCCCCCCCTTTAGATGGCCACCCCCTTTAGATGGCCACCCCCTTTTAGATTTCACCCCCTTTAAAAATTTGGCCCCCCCCTTTAGATGGCCACCCCCCTTTTGTGGCCCCCCCCCCTTTTTGTGGCCACCCCCCTTTTGCGTGGGGGTCCCCCCCGGGGGGGGGGGGGGGGGGGCTAAGGGGACTTAGCCCCCCCCGTCCCAAAGGGCTAACCCCCCAAAAAATTGCTTTTAGTAGCCCCGCTACCCAAAAACAAAAAAAAGGAAAATTTTAATTTCCCAATTTTTTTTTGCCCGAGCAAAAAATTATTTTTCACATTTTTTTTTACTGTTTAAAAATGTTTAACACAGTATCCCATGTCCTGTTTTTGTGCAATTTAAGGGGAAAAACCCTTTAAAATTTGAGTTTATTTTATATATTTTTTTTATTTTTAAGATAAAAATTTTTACTGAGAAACCCCAAAACCCGAAACATAAAATTTTTGCAATTCCTTTTTTGTTTTTTAGTGGAGAGAAAAAAAATGGCAATTTTTTTGTTTTGTAAAAAACAAAATAAAAAGTTTCTTTAAATTTCAAAATTTTAAATTTTTTAAAGGTAAAGATGCATGGTATAACTCTATTAATTTAAAGTGTCCCCGGGAATTTTAAAACTTTTAAATTCCCCCCCCTTTCCTTTTTTCTTTTTTGGGGGCCCCAAAAATTTCCCTGGAAAATGATTTTTAAATTTTCCCAAAATTTTCCCCCCGGGCCCCCCCGCTGGATGGCTCGCTGCGCTCGCTTTTCCCCCACCCCGGGGCAAAACCCTCCCCAATTTTTTTTTTTTGGTGACCCCCACTGCCCTTTAAAATGGCCCCCCCCCCTTTTGATGGCCACCCCCTTTAGGGAGCTCCAAAGGCACAGGCATCAGTGTAAGCATGCTAAAAATAGACTTCAGAGGATGCCTTTCATAGCCTAGTACTGTAGCAACCACGTACCTCTTTTACATTTTGTTCCTTTCTTTTTATTATATATAATTATTCTCCATTTGGGTCAGAATTATCTAAATCTTGCAAAATACGTACATATAAAATAAGGCAAATTTTTAGGCCATTTAGGCTTTTGGGGGGTCAAGAGTTTGCTATAGGTGCAAGAGAAAACTCTTTATGAAAAGGGGTTTGTTTAGCTTTATTCGGGAACCCAATTTTTCGGTTATTTTGATGTGTGGATAATCGAAGGGTTTTTTTTTCTTGGAAAAACAAAGTTTTTTTAGAGGTGAGGGCAAGGGGGGTTTTAAAAAAATAAAAAATAGTTATTGCCAAAAAAAAAGTTTTACTGATGTTTTTGAGTGCTTTATTGGGTTTTTTGGGCCTCATTTATAATGCAGATAAACGCGTTTGATGTTCCCGGCCCCAAAAACCCGGCTTCCCCCTAGGTCCCCCTCAAGTTTTTTTTTTGGGGGGGGGGAAACCCCAAAAAAAGTGCTTTACCCCAAAAAATTAATCCCAAAAAACCCGTTTTAATTTACAAACAAAAAAACCAGAAAAAAATTTTTTTCCCGGTTAAATTTTTCCAGGGAAAACCGGGAAATTTACTTTGGGGGGAAAGAAGGGTATTTTTTATTGGTTTGAGTTTTTTTGGGGTTTTGAAATTTAAACTGTAAACCCTTTTTTCGCAATTTTTTTTCTTTCTTTTTTAGGTAAAGGTTTTGGTTTGATAAAGATTAGGTTAGGTTTAAAAGGTTTCGATTAGGCCCCAATTTGTTTTTTTTTCATTTTTGTTTCAAAACACAAAAAAAAAAAGATTTTTCAACAGAAAAGTTTTTGCGATTAATTTAAAAAAAACCAAAACAAACCCCCCAAAGGGGAAATTCAGTGGGTTTATCTTGGGAAATTTTCCCTTTTTTTTTCAATAAAAATTTCTTTTAACCCTTTTTGCAAATTTTCCCCCCGATTTTTTTTTGGGGGGAGGGGGGGGCCAAACACACTTTTTGTTCTAGGGGGGGGCCATGGCCCCGGGGGCTTCCCCCCCCCCCCTCCAGAATCAACCCGTCTTTTGGGTTTAGTTCGATAGTGGCTTTCAAAAAAAAAATCCTAGGACTCTTACCTACATATCGTGTTGATTTTTTGCATTCTGAGTATTTTTTTTAAAAAAAATTGCCCATTAGCCCCTGGAATAATAATGGCGTTTTAAAGTACTACCCAAACTACCGTTATTTTTAGCCAAAAAAAGGTTAAATTTAAAAATAAATCAATTAGGGTTAGAGGTGGGGGTTTTGTTTAGTAACAGATAAAATCCTAAAACATTAAAAAAGTACAGATTTTTTTACTATTGGGCAGTTTTCGAAGCGGGGCAAATTTTGGTGGGGGGGCGGGCATCCCCCCCACCTGTAAAAAAAAAATTTAAATTTTTTCCAAAAAAAACCCAGTGCCAGATTCATTAATACACATCAAAAATATTCAGAAAAAACCCCAAGTTTTTGGCCTCGAAAATCGGTGAAAGCCCACTACCGAAATTTTACCCAAACGCATTTTTGTCTCACGTAATTTTTCAGTGGTTTTATCATCACTTTCATTTTACTCCAGAATTGCTGCTTTCCCCCACTATCCCTTCATCGCCATCATCATTTGACATCAAAAGGGGAAAGCTATGCCTATTTTTCCCCAACTCTGTCTGTCTTCAAGAATGTTCTAATCCTCCCTATATATACTTCCTCATTAATAAATATATACCTCGTATTAAATCACCACTCTCGTGGGTGTTTTGTTCTTTTTGCTTTGAGAAAACCCTGTAGTTTAAATAGAAGATGGCGCCCTTTTTTCCAGTTAATTATTTTAGTAAATAATACCCCCTTAAAAAATCACAGTTCAAAAAAAATTTTCCCCCCGTGGAAATTTTAATATCAGGCATCGGCTGTCTTTTTGGGTGGTTGCTACTACTACTCTGCTTCAAATTTCCCATTAGATTCGTGCAGTCAAAGACGAACGAGAACAGCCAATTTGCTAAATTACAACCCCAGAAAAATTTTACCCTACGATTAAGGTTTTTCCCTTTTTTATCCCCCAAAAAACCTGGTAACCCAATATAATTAATGAACCCCTTTATGAACACGGGAATCACGGTTTTTCTTTTTTCCTTTATTAATTGGGTGCAAAAAAAAGTAGTATATTTAATTACAACCAGAAAATTGTAATAATTTAAAATTTGACAGTAAAAAGATTTATTTTTAAGACCTTAAGAAGTTTTTCGAGTATTTTTATAAAAACGGGAAAGGGGCACGCGGACCCTTTTCTGAATTTCAATGGTTTTATTTCTCGATAACCATTAAAACCCTACCCTTAATTGGCACAGGGGGCCCCAGACCATTGAAAGGGAAAAGCACCCAACCGGTTTCTGAAAAAATTTATTTTTTATAGAGGGATTTTTTCTGTATCTGGGAATATGCAAAAAAATGAAACCAGCTTTTATGTAATTATGTAAAAAAAAAACACGGGATGCGCTCATCATTATTTATCATGTAACATTGTTATAGTGAATAAAATACAGAGAACATAATATCACGTCCCACAGGCATTAAATATGCGTTCTGTACTGCTTGAGTTATTTTAAGCTTATTTTATGCTTGTTTAAAAAAAGCTTCACGTACAACCCCAAAAATGTTTTTTTTATGTCCCATTAAATTAAAAAAAACAAAAGGGGTGAAAAAACAAAAGTGTGATAATTTAAGGAAAAATAACACCCTACGAGTAAATACAACTTTTTTGTGCTTTTCTGAATAACTTAAAAAAACTAATTAACCCTTTTTCCCCCCACCCGGGGACGCGATCGCGCCCAAAAAGCGTCTACATTGGAAACTTTTGACGCAACTGCGTCAAAAAACCCTTTTTAAAAAATTTGCCCCAAAATAAAGTATTTATCAGAACCGGGACAAAATTTTTTGCGGGAAAAGATCCAAGCTAGGCCTATAAAATAAACTAATTGTCAACTCTCGGGGTAGTGGATTTTTAAAGTGATTAAAAGGGGCCCCTTCGCAGCTCACTCACAGGGGAGCCCGTCAGCGGGGGGGGACTTTCCGTCCCTTTAAAAGTTTTTCCCCAGCCGGGGGGAAGCCAAAAAACTTGAGCCTAATCCGTCTTCCCAAAAGTGTTTCGTTTTCCCCCCATTTTTTCAAGAAACTTTGGCAAAATGAAAAAAAACTAATGGTAGCGTTGGAATCCCCATAAAAATCTGCTTTTATTTGGGATATAAACCATAAAAGGGGAATCGGGAAGGATCGAGCTACGAAAAGGGGGAAAAGTAATTATTTCTTATTTCTCTTTAAATCAATGTTTTTTTTTTAAGTCGTTAAACTCCGCATTTTTCTTGCATTTCTTTTTATTTTTTTCTTTTTTTAAGGGAAAAAATCTCTTGCCCAAAACCCGATATATAATAATGCCAGGAAAAAAAAAAAAATCGTGGTTGAAATTGATAACATAACCAAAACTTTCGCTGCAGAGTCAGGGCATTACGCGGGGCCCTAAAAAGGGCGGGTCACAACTAGCATTTTTTCCGTCTAGTTTTTTTCAGCGACTTTCTACAAAACTAACCATTTTCTGACTCCCAAAGTCAGCAGGCCGTCACACACACAGAATCGTACCCCTGCATCACCAGTCAGCTGTTCGACTGTAAACAAACAGGTTCTTTGTGGTTTGGGGTTTTAACCACTTTGTGGTTAAGATTATGTTTCATTAAAAACCTATAAGTTTAGGTTATGTTTTCATTAAAACCTATAAGGTTAGGTTATGTTTCATTAAAACCTATAAGGTTAGGTTATGTTTCATTAAAACCTAAAAGGTTGGATGTTTCATTAAAATATATAAGGTTAGGTTTGTTTCATTAAAATATATAAGGTTAGGTTAGGTTTATTTTTTTTTTTTTTTTTTCTTTTTTTCTTCTTTGCGCAAAATAAAACTATCTCCATTACAACACGCCCCTATTGTAGGCCAAAAAAAAAATAGTCTTTGTCTCTGAAACGACCGAAAAAACTCTCGCCCATTATTAACCGACGGCTATAATTACGGCCTTGTAATGCATTAAGTTGTAGTAGAACAATTTCTTCATGACATCGTAAAAAAAAGTAAGCTGAAAGGCTTGTGGAGCCCGCCAACTTTTGCGGATTTTGCACCAAAAACATTGTTACCGAAATAGGAAAAGTAGGTTTCTTATTACTTCATTGCCGTTTCTTTAGCTGTGCTTTCCTGTGCCTGTATGTTGTTTTTTGTGCAAAGAATTTTCTAAATTCAGATAAGTGAGGTTAAGTTTTGGGTTTGGTTAGGAGGCATTCATGATTTTTAACACCACTGTGTGTCAGGGTGTGTCTGGTGAGTCAGAATGGGGTATAAAACCTTTTCCCACACTCTAGGCATTCATGGTTCTTAACACCACTGTGTGTCTGGTGGGGGTCAATCTTTGTAGTAAATCTTTTCCCCCACTCTAAACATTCATTTAAATTCTTAACACCACTGTGTGTCAGGGTGTGTGTGGTGAGGAGACCCATTGTAGCAAATCTTTTCCCACACTCTAAACATTCATAATTCTTAACACCACTGTGTGTCAGGGTTGTATGGTGAGGTGACCCATTGTAGCAAAAATTTTCCCCCACTTAAACATTCATAATTCTTAACACCCCTGTGTGTCAGGGTGTGTGAGGGGAGGTCACTCTTTGTAGTAAATCTTTTCCCACATCTAGGCATTCATGATTCTTTAAAACCACTGTGTGTCAGGATGTGTTTGGTGAGCTGACTTTCTAGCAAATCTTGTCCCACACTCTAAACATTCATAATTTTTAACACCACTGTGTGTCAGGGTGTGGTGGTGAGGTGACCCATTTTAGCAAATCTTTTCCACACTCTAAAAATTCATAATTCTTAACCCCACTGTGTGTCAGGTTGTGTATGGTGAGGTGACCCTTGTAGCAAATCTTTTCCCACACTCTAAACATTCATAATTCTTAACACCACTGTGTGTCAGGGGGTGTGTGGTGAGGTGACCCATTGTAGCAAATCTTTTTCCCCCACTCTAAACATTCATAATTCTTAAACCCACTGTGTGTCAGGGTGTGCTCGGTGAGTTGGACTCTTTGTAGTAAATCTTTTCCCACACTCTAAATTCATAATTCTTAACACCACTGTGTGTCAGGGTGTGTCTGGTGAGTTCAGAACGGGGATAAAACCTTTCCCACACTCTAGGGATTCATGGGTTCTTAACACCACTGTGTGTCAGGGTGTGTCTGTGGATGTCCCCTTTATAGTAAATCTTTTCCCACACTCTAAAATTCATTTAAATTTTTAAAACCACTGTGTGTCAGGGAGTGTTCGGTGAGTTGACTCTTTGTAGTAAATCTTTTCAATCGAGTCATGCGAGAGATGTTGGCTGTTAATTTGAACCGGGTTTTAAAAGTATCTACAGTACAATACCTTGAATATTTATAATACTTCTAAAAAGTATTGAATTATAATTTGCAAAACTTACTGATTTTTTATCGAATATCTTTAAAGTAATCACTATGGATTTTTATTTGACTAAGAAAGTTGACTTCAACTTTGCAGACAAAGATGATCACGAGCGACTGCC
>JACEEZ010012520.1:17500-22581 GCA_016584305.1 Chionoecetes opilio | reverse complement strand
TGGTGTGTGTATGTGTATGTGTATTCATCTAGTATTCATCTAGTTGTATTTTACAGGGCCTGAGCTACATTTGTATGGTCCCGTCTCCATATCTACATTTTCAATTTGCTTCCTTAGTGCTTAGTGTTGGGGGAAGCCACCACCGTGAGAGGTGGGTCACAACCCCCGGCTAACACCCGGAACCCATTCACTGCTGGGTGGATAGGGGCTCAGGTTAAGAAGACCGCCTAACTTTCTCCGTTCCGCTCGGAGATCGTATCAGAGACTTTCAATTGTGAACTGAGCGTAGTGCTAACCCCTACAACCCCTACACTACGGAGTACCCTTTGTGTGTGTGTGTGTGTGTGTGTGTGTGTGTGTGTGTGTGTGTGTGTGTGTGTGTGTGTGTGTGTGTGTGTGTGTGTGTGTGTGTGTGTGTGTGTGTGTGTGTGTGTGTGTGTGTGTGTGTGTGTGTGTGTGTGTGTGTGTGTGTGTGTGTGTGTGTGTGTGTGTGTGTGTGTGTGTGTGTGTGTGTGTGTGTGTGTGTGTGTGTGTGTGTGTTACTGAAAAATAATACTGACTTCATCGTGAAGGTGTTGGTGTGGATGGTGTGTGAGGCGAGGCCAGGAAGGTGTCGTGGTCTTCGGTGAGGGGAGGAAGACGTCGTGAATTACTGATGTAGCGAGGACAAAAATAATTATATGCATCACATTAAAAAAAAAGAAAATGGTGTTAACATTTTCTCCGCGGAACGAACGACAAATTTTACTGTTTTAAATATGTGAAACTTAAAATATTCATTGTCAGACATAATTTCTTTAAACAAAAAGAAAAAAATCTCCTTCTTTTGCATGTATATATATTTGCTCTTCGGTTTGTTAATATGTTTCTCTACGTTTGTATTCGTTAAAGATAAAACGAGACACAACAGCGTGAATTTCGTCATTTCAGTGTTTACCAGTTAAGCAGAAGCGACGGGAATCATGAAGGTCACTGAGAAATTATTGCCACGCATTGAAAAATTCATACGGGAATAAAGAGAAGGCTTTGAAGGTAGAATTAGTTCCCAATCGAAACACACACACACACACACACACACACACACACACACACACACACACACACACACAACACACACCACACACACAACACACACACACACACACACACACACACACACACACAACACACACACACACACACACACACAACACACACACACCCACACACACACACAACACACACACACACACACACACACACACACACACACAAGACAGAGAGAGAAACAATAAAAAGGGAGAGATAAAGAGAGAGGCAGAGAGTGGGAGACAGAGAGAAGAGAGAGAGAGAGAGAGAGAGAGAGAGAGAGAGAGAGAGAGAGAGAGGAGAGAGAGAGAGAGAGAGAGAGAAGAGAGAGAGAGAGAGATAATAGGGTTGAGATCTTCCCTTAAATACAGAACAGTTAATAACAATGATTATATTTATCACTTGCACCCCTCCTCTCTTCTCTCTCTCTCTCTCTCTTCTCTCTTCTCTCTCTCTTCTCTCTCTCTCTCTCTCTCTCTCTCTCTCTCTCTCTCTCTCTCTCTCTCTCTCTCTCTCTCTCTCTCTCTCTCTCTCTCTCTCTCTCTCCCCCCCCCACTTCCCTTCTTTCTCCCCACGAGCAGACGAAACTTAACCTCCAAATAATTAATGCAGTTTGTGATGTCGACTTAAAATTTTCAGCAGTAAAGGGCGGAGGAGGAAAGACAATTTGGAATGACGATAAAATAGAGAATGAGGAGGGAAATGTTGATGAGGAGAGTACGAAAAGAAACAAGGAAGAGGAGCAAGGGTGGAAGGAAGAGGAATAAGATTAATAGAACCAAAAAGAACCCAAAGATACAAGGCATTTGACGATAATATATAGTATCACGTCCTTGTTCGTAATGTTTGATCTTTAAATTAATGATGTCGCCACTTGTGTATAATAGAATCCACTGAATATAATAGTAAGCAGGAAGGGAGAAGTAGGAGGAAGAGGAAGCGAAGAAAAAAAGCTGGAGTAGGAGGAAGAGAAGAAAAATAACCTGGAGTAAGAGGAAGAGTAAGAGAAAAAAAAAAAACTCTGAAGTAGGAGGGAGAGTAAGGGAAGAAAAAAAAACTGAAGTAGGAGGAAGAGTAAGAGGAAGAAAAAAAAACTGGAGTAGGAGGAAGAGTAAGAGAAGAAAAAAACCTGGAGTAGGAGGAAGAGTATAAGAGAAGAAAAAAAGCTAGAGTAGGAGGAAGAGTAAGAGAAGAAAAGAAAAATGGAGTAGGAGGAAGAGTAAAAGAAGAAAAAACTGGAGTAGGAGGAAGAGAAGAAAAAAAAATGGAGTGGGAGGAAGAGTAAGAGAAGAAAAAAACTGGAGTAGGAGGAAGAGTAAAAAGAAAAAAAACTGGAGTAGGAGGAAGAGTAAGAGAAAAAAAACTGGAGTAGGAGTAGGAGGAAGAGAAGAAAAAAAACCTGGAGTGGGAGGAAGAGTATAAGAGAAGAAAAAAAATGGAGTAGGAGGAAGAGTATAAAAAAAAAAAAAAACTGGAGTAGGAGGAAGAGTAAGAGAAAAAAAAAGCTGGAGTAGGAGGAAGAGTAGGAGAAAAAAAAAGCTGGAGTAGGAGGAAAAGGAGTTGAATTATTATTACCTTCTATTCAAACATTAATGCAGCGTGTCGTAGCTCAAAAACCCCAACTGACCTTCTTTAGCATAAGTTCATTTATTCACCGCTGTGTTAGCAAGATAATGTTGAACTGAGGTTACAAGAAAGGGAAGGAAGGGGGGAAAGGAGGCAGGAGGCAGGAAGGAAGATGGAAATGAAAGAATGAAGCAGGGAGAGAGGAGATATTTGTAATCATGAAATAGCGGAAGGTAATGATGTGGAAAAAAAGGAAAAAATTAAAGGCCAAAGAGATATTACTTGTTCATCATTTCACAGTCATTAAATATTGACAGTAACGGTGTGAAAAAGAAATGAAATGTCAAAAAGGTATTAAAAGGGAACGTTTATGACAACTCATCGTAAAGTTGTGTTGCAGGAAATTGGGAACTCAAATATAATTAATTTACAACTGATCGTGTCATATTCCATCATCACCGTGTAATGATAAGCAGGTAATACATAAATTATAGGTTTCCTTGCTTGACAATAAGCAGTTGATATTTTATGATGATTGATAGTAGTAGTGATAGTAGTTGTTGTAGTAGTAGGAGTAGTAAAAGGAGAAAATGGGACTAGAAGGAATAATTAAGTGGAGGAAAAGTAGTGGAAGACATGGAAGAAAAGTGGATCTGGAGATAGTAGTAATGGTAGTAGTAGTAGTAGTAGTAGTAGTAGTAGTAGTAGTAGTAGTAGTAGTAGTAGTAGTAGTAGTAGTAGTAGTAGTAGTAGTATAAGAAGATGTAGTAGTAGTACAAAATGATACAGAACCAATCAAGATGAAAGAGTAAAAATAGGAAAAAAGAGGGAGAAAAGGTGGGGGTAGGGAAGAAATTTTCCCTAAATCTCAAACCCCCTTGATCAGTACAAATACCTAAAAGGCCAAGCATCCTAACCTCATATATACACAAGCACCACAATAATCCAGTTCAGTCTTACTGCACCTACTTCCCATTGCTCTTCATGTGCCCCTAAGAACATAAAGAATCCATCCCTTCCTAAGACTGCTGATTCCACTAAAAGTCTAAAATTTTGCATTGGAGACATTTTACCCCATAAATCCGCAGCCGTGGTTTAATACAGTCCGGTCAATGATTTGTAAAACATTTACTCCTCTTGTTCTTTTCGAATGTACAGTATTTCAATGCATGAAAGATTATTAAAAAGGTGTGTGTACTCAGAAAAGCGTCCTGTGTTTCATCTTGTCAGAAAAGCGCAATTTAAATTGCTCTAAATGGAAACCCCAAACCCGTGTTATTTGTCAGTAATATATACAATATTCTCTTTATGGATTTTATTGAATATGCAGATTTGTCCATCGTATTACTGGGAAAAGGGGTGTGTGTGTGTTTTGTTGTGGTGTGTGTGTGGTGTGTGTGTGGGTGTGTTGTGTGTGTGTGGTTTTTTGGTGTGTTGTGTGTGTGTTTTTGGTGTTTTTGTTGTTTTGGGGGTTGTGTGTTGTTGGGTTGTGTTTTTGTGGGTGTTTGGTGGTGTGTGTGTGTTGTGTGTGTGTGGTGTTTGTGGGGGTGTGTTTTGTGTGTGTGTGTGTGTGTGTTTTGTGTGTGTGTGTGTTTGTGTGTGTGTGTGTTTGTGTGTGTGTGTGGGGTGTGGTTTTGTGTGTGTGTGTGTGTGTGTGTGTGTTGGGGTGGTGTGGTGTGTGTGTGTGTGTGTTTGTTTTGGTGTTGTGTGTGTGTGTGTGTTTTGGGTGTTGGTGTGTGTGTGGTGTGTGTGTTTTGTGTGTGTGTGTGGTTTTGTTTGTGGGGGGTGGTTTTGTGTGTGTTGTGTGTGTGTGTGTGTGTTGTGTGGTGTTTTTGTGTGTGTGTGTGTGGGTTGTGGTGTGTGTGTGTGGGTTGGGAGATACGGTTTTTTTTTATAGTTTTTTTTTTGGGATCATTAATACCATACGTTTTGTTTGTTTTTGGTTTTTGTTGTTTTTTTTGATTTTTTGTTTGTTTTTTTCGTTTTTTTTTATATTTTTATGTTTGTTTTAATCCATACGTTTTCGTTTGTTTTACGTTAACAAATTACGATTCATTTTTATCCGTGTGATTGATTTAACGTGTGTAGTTTTCATGGACACACAAAAAAAAATAATGTTGTAGTCTACCTCCTTTAATCCCTTTGTTCTTTTCTTTTTTTGTCCAGCGAGGGAAACACAATATCATTTTAACGAGCCACGAACAGAACACGGGCAAACCAAGCCTTACCAATACACTCATCATAAAAACAAAAAATTTAATGGGCAAAACTAAAAAAAAAGAAGCCACGCATACGTTTTATCTTTACCATACCAGAGGGTATTGCGTATAGAATCGCAGTGAAAAAAAACATTAACTCTTTTCAATAGTATTCTGGGTTAATATTTTTTCCACAATAACGTAAGTTATCCATGACCCCAATAATATGAAAGTTAGGGAAAAAGAAAG
>JACEEZ010012520.1:10000-12500 GCA_016584305.1 Chionoecetes opilio | reverse complement strand
TATATTATTATATATATTATATAATATATATATACGGATCATATAGACTGGTTTATCAGTATATATGATATACTGTAATCTTCGTAAATGTTTCTTCTATAATATTATCAAATAAAAAACAGTAAAACACGCTAAAGAAATGCCATTACGAGACTCTGAAGAAATATGCATGAACTTAATATTCACTTCAACTCTTCGCCCATTTTAAAACTTTGCTAGTCAACTTTTATCATGAAGGGTATCAATAGCAGCGCAATTTTATTAGCTTTCCATTGCTATATTTTCGTTATCTGATAAATGAATTAAAACCATGCATAAATTAGCGTTAACTAAATAAATAAAATCATCAATTGGGTAATTTTCCCGATTGATGAGGTTATTTATTTAGTCAACGCTAATTTATACATGGTTACTAATTCATTTATCAGAAAACGAAATATGTAAGTAAATAAATAACATCATCAATCGGGAAAAATTACCCGATTGATGATTTTATTTATTTATTTAACGCTAATTTATGCATAGTTTTAATTCATTTATCAGATAACGAAATAGCAATGGAAAGCTAATAAAATTGCGCTTCTATTGATATTCCTTCATGATAAAAGTTGACTCGTAAAGTTTTAAATGGCGAAGAGTTAAGTGAATATTAAGTTCATGCATATTTCTTCAGTCTCGTAATGGCATTTCTTTAGCGTGTTTTACTGGTTTTAATTTGATAATATTATAGAACAAACATTTACGAAGATTACAGTATATCATATATACTGATAAAAACCAGTCTATATGATAGTCCATAGACCACTATATCTCTTTGTCGGGCGCCCCGCAGGCCCCTATGCAGCCCCGCAATTCAAAACATTGTCGCGTGTGCATTCCAGGTATACAGTGGTCTATGACTGTATACAATAGCTTTCCATCAACACAAAAGTCCATCTGCCGTGGTTGTGTGCCACAAGGATCAATATTAGGCCCAGTTTTGTTTTTGATATATAAAATGACATTATTCGTTGCACTGATAGATTGAGTTTCTTCTTTATGCTGATGACACCAGATATATGTAAAAGGAAAAGATTTAAAAGTGATTGAAAATACCCTTAATATATAATTAAAACATGTGTCTGATTGGCTGAAAAGTAATAAATTGTCTTTAAATACTTTCAAATCGTGTCTCCAGCCCTTTATTGACCAATACAACTCATGTTACCATTAAAATGGAAAACTTCTCCTTAATACAAGTTCATGAATTCAAGTTTTTAGGGATAATCATAGACAGTAAATTATTATGGAAATCTCCTATAAGTGACCCGTGTACTAAAGTGTCCAGGCTAACAGGGATTTTATACAAAATAAGAAATTGTATTAGCACTGCATGCATTAAGGAAATGTATATATCATTAATATTCCCACATTTATTATATTGTGCAGCTATCTGGGGCGGCGCCTACAAGACCTACATTGATCATCTGTTTCTTGCTCAGAAGAAAATAGTCCGGATAATGTTCTACAGATCAAAATATGACCCTACTGACCCTCTATTTCATAACAATAAGCTGTTGAAAGTACCTGACATATTGTTCTTGCAAGTCTGTATATTTGTTTTTAACTCCCTAAACACATACTCTGACAATTGTTTTCCAATACGCAGCACATGATGGTGGCAGAAGACCATTCTACCTAAGAATCCCACGGTGCAGAAACCACACATGCCACAAAACATAGCTACAAGGGGGGTCAGATACTGGAATGATTTACCAGAAAATCTCAGAAATTCCCTTATATTGTCTTCTTTCAAGTATAATGCTAAACAACATTTGATAAATAGATACCAGCGAAATTATAACTATATTGCTTTTTGTTCAACTCTTCTGTTTTCACATATATTTAGAAACTGTTAATACTATGCATGGGCTCAATAGCACAGCTGCAAATGTTTGTGCATGTGTGTATGTGTATATGTGCATAATGTGTGCATATGTGCATATGTGTGTGTATGTGTGTGTATATGCATGTATGTGTGTATGTATATGTGTATATGTATGTGTGTGTATATGTATATATGTATGTGTATATATGTGTATGTGTATGTATATATGTGTATGTATGTGTGTATGTATATGATCATGTGCGTGTTTATGTATGTACGCATTTTGTGCATAGATGTATATGTATGGGGGTATATATGTATGTGTATATGTGGAAAACGTATGTCTTCAAATGTAAAAATAGCGTGTATTATGTTATATGTCATATGCATAATGTTTTATTTTTTATGTACCAAAGAACCTGCATGTGCATGTATGTTTCTGTATAAGTATGCATAATATGCACTTTGTTTTCTGTCTTAGGAATATATTTTTGCCGTTAAGTCGGTGGCCCTTTTTGTTCCCGTCTGCTTGCCTAGAATTTATAGGCGATTAGGTCTGTATAAGAGCATCGGCTCAAACTACCTGGGCTTCAAATACAATATTGTATAAAATACTATGATATTATGTTACAA
>JACEEZ010012519.1:0-33519 GCA_016584305.1 Chionoecetes opilio | reverse complement strand
GTCGTTAATCAACTTTCAATAATGTATACGTAGTCTACCCCACTTCCAACTGTTTCCCCCCATTTATTTTTCTATTCCTTCTTTCCCTTGTCCTCACACGGCTGGCTGTGACATGTTGTGGTTGCCCCCTCTGCTAATTTGTGAGCGCTTGGCCCCCTGGTCCCCCAAACAGCATCCTCCCTTTGGGACCCTAAGTAATGCACTTCATTATCTTGGTAAACAAAAGAATCACCAGAAAGTCATGTCTAATCTCTATTTAACAAACTTTTCACAACATACCTTTACCAGGTCGAGAATATCACCTCCAAAAGGCGATTTAACTCAACGAACGTTGAGCTGCTTCTAAATTATTCTAACCTAGAATCCCCGTTCTCACCTCGTTCGCTACGTGTCTAATTACTACGGGTTTTAAAATATAAGCCAAACCCAGTGATTCAGGAATGAGGTCGTGGGGGAAAAATTTCCTCGTTAGCTTATTGATACTTATGTGTTATTTCATTCTCCCCTATTAATGTAATTTCTCGCGTTACATTAGCACCATTACACCACCTCCTTTTTCTGATTTCTGTTCGCCTCCAAAACATTATATGACCCTCCCCAACTGGCACTCCTCAGAATCACTCAGCTTCTTTTCTACTAAACCCAATATGTCTGTTTCTTGGCCCCTCAGGTAATCTTTACTTCTTTTAATGTTGACACTAGCCCATTTATATTTGTGTACGATACCTGCCATCCTTTTTTCATTTTCCTTTGAACTGTTTTTCTCCTATTCTTTCTCTTTTAGATCCCAAACTTCTTCAGTTTTGGCCCAAAAACTCTCCAATAGAATTTCGGTTTTTTTCCTCTTCCGTTCTCAGTTCGTATTTTTCTTTGCTTCTTTAAAAAAGTACATTCAAATGGCTCTTTTTTCCTCATTCATATCTTTTCTTATCCATATTTTCTTATACCTTCTGTCTTTGCCAGTTTCCATCCCTTAGACAATATATCTAGTGCTGTATTTTGTGACTGACTTAAAATTTTAAGGGGCAGGCCCCCCCTCCTCATATTTGCCTAACCCATGTATCTCTTCTATTTCTTCTTCTATCACCATATTTTTCCCACTAACTTTAAATATTTCTTTTGCCACTTTCTTTTCTCCTCTTCCCTTATGTTTTTCTTGGGCAGCACTTTTTCCTTCAAACCCAAAAAATTTTGATACATTTCTGTGTGTATTCATCTAGTTGTATTCATCTAGTTGTATTTTACAGGCCAGAGCAACGCTCGATGGCCCCGTCTCCATATCAATATTTATTTTTTCTCATTCATCTTTTTAGTGTTGGCCGAACCACCACCCGGGAGGGGGGTCACAAACCCCCGGCTGACACCCGGGACCCATTCAAATGCTGGGTGGACAGGGGCTGGGTTTTTAAGGAAACAACCAAAATGTTTCCGCTCCGCCCGGGGATCGAACCCGGGACTTCTCGGTTGTGAACCGAGCGTGCTAACCCTACACTACGGAGTACCCAAAGGAGTATTCCACCTTGGGCGAATCAAAGATGTTATCAATTTCTTTTAAACATCTCTTCATCCAGATATTTGAATGCCATTCTTATATTCCTCAGCAACTGATATGTATCTCCTGTGATCTTGTTTGTATGCTTCTCAGGTGACAAATTGTCCGTAATCCATACTCTCGTATCCGACATAATCTGTAATCCATAGTGTGTGTGTGTGTGTGTGTATTTACCTAGTTGTAACATACAGGAAAAGAGTACGCTCGGAAAGCTCGTACTGTCCCGTCTCCAAATCTACTATTATCCAGTTTGCCTTTGAAGTCCTGAATACTTCTTGCATTAATCACTTTTGCATCAAGGTTGTTGCAGGCTTCTATGCTTCTATACGGGAAGCTGTATTTTTTTATGTCCCTCTTGCATGTTGTCCTTTTCAATTTCTTCTCATGACCTCTTGTACTTCTATCGTCCCACACAAACAGATCTTCTCTATCAATTTTTTCCAGACCCATTGATGCTCTATCCACTGCTATAAAATCTTCCCTTTCTCTTCTTTTCTCAAGAGTTGGGAGTTTTAGTCTTGAAAGTCTTTCCTTATATGGTAAATCTCTCAGGCTTGGAGCCATTTTTGTGGCTGCTCTTTGTATTCTCTCAATCTTCCTTATACAGGAGAACCTCGTTTATCCGGCACCCACGGGGGGGAGCGCATACCGGATAACTCATTTTGCCGTTGTTTTGAGAGTTACTCTTATGGAATCGCCCAAAATCCCCTTTTTTTTTTTTTTTTTTTTTTTTTTTTTTTCCCCATCACAAGGAACCGGCCAAGGGCACAACAAAAATGGGTAACACAAAGCCCGCTTAGTTGCCAGTCCCTATAAAGAAGACAGTAAGAGAATAAAATAAAAAAGTGGGGTGAGCCAATTTAGTTCGGGAGGTGTCTTGTTACTCTTCTTTTGAAAAGATGTAAGTCATAGGAAAGTGGACAAATAGAAACAGGAAGAGAGTTCCAGAGTTTATCAGTAGGAAAAAAAAAAAAAAAAAAAAAAAAAAAAAAAGCCTGGGTCGATTAGTGCCGTTGTTTTGAGGCTGCCGTTGTTTTGAATGCCGGTTAAACGAGGTTCTCCTGTATCCTTCTTTTTATGTGGTGACCAAATCACTGCCGCATATTCCAACCTTGGTCGAATCAAAGATGTTATCAATTTCTTAATCATCTCTTCATCCAGATATTTGAATGCCATTCTTATATTCCTCAGCAACTGATATGTATTTCCTGTGATCTTGTTTATATGCTTCTCAGGTGACAAATTGTCCGTAATCCATACTCCCGTATCCGACATAATCCGTAATCCATAGTGTGTGTGTGTGTGTGTGTGTGTGTGTGTGTGTGTGTGTGTGTGTGTGTATTTACCTAGTTGTATTTACCTAGTTGTAACATACAGGAAAAGAGCTATGCTCGTACTGTCCCGTCTCCAAATCTACTATTATCCAGCTTGCCTTTGAAGTCCTGAATACTTCTTGCATTAATCACTTTTGCATCAAGGTTGTTCCAGGCTTCTATGCTTCTATACGGGAAGCTGTATTTTTTTATATCCCTCTTGCATGTTGTCCTTTTCAATTTCTTCTCATGGCCTCTTGCACTTCTATCGTCCCACACAAACAGATCTTCTCTATCAATTTTTTCCAGACCCATTGATGCTCTATACACTGCTATAAAATCTCCCCTTTCTCTTCTTTTCTCAAGAGTTGGGAGTTTTAGTCTTGAAAGTCTTTCCTTATATGGTAAATCTCTCAGGCTTGGAGCCATTTTTGTGGCTGCTCTTTGTATTCTCTCAATCTTCCTTATATCCTTCTTTTTATGTGGTGACCAAATCACTGCCGCATATTCCAACCTTGGTCGAATCAAAGATGTTATCAATTTCTTAATCATCTCTTCATCCAGATATTTGAATGCCATTCTTATATTCCTCAGCAACTGATATGTATCTCCTGTGATCTTGTTTATATGCTTCTCTGGTGACAAATTGTCCGTAATCCATACCCCCAGATCATTTTCGACCTCTGTTTTGATTATCCATTAATTTCCCATCGAATACTTTCCTCTCTGTCTCTTTTTGCTACTGCCCACTTCCATCACTTTACACTTTTTAGCATTAAACTCCATTTCCCATAGTTGACTCCATCTGAAAATCTTATCTAGATCCTTTTGTAAATCCTCACAGTCCTCTTTACTTTCTACTTTTCTTAGTAATTTAGCATCATCAGCGAATAAACTCATATAACTATTTACTCCTTCTGTCATATCATTTACATAGACCAAGAACATCACTGGGGCCAATACTGATCCTTGAGGAACTCCACTTATCACACTGCACCATTCTGACTTCTGATCTTTTATTACTGTTCTCATCTCTCTGTTGCTCAAAAAATCTTCCATCCACTTCAGCAAACCATCCTTCAATCCTACATGTTCTAGCTTCCAGAGCAGTCTCTTATGAGGTACCTTGTCAAATGCCTTCTTTAGGTCCAAGTATATGCAATCGACCCACCCCTCTCTTTCCTGTGTCACATCGATCACTCTCGAGTAAAAGCTTAATAAATTCGTTGTACATGACATTCCTCCTCTAAATCCAAACTGGCCACCTGTGAGTGTGTTTTTGTCTTCCAAATATTTCAACCATCTGTCCTTCACAATTTTTTCACACATTTTTGCCACTACACTTGTTAATGATACTGGCCTGTAATTTAGTGGTTCTTCTTTGTCTCCTCCTTTGTAAATTGGCACAATATTTGCTCTTTTCCAATCAAGCGGGACTGCTCTCTTTGAGTGAACTCTCAATTACACTATGTAACTTTCCTGCTAATTGGTTACTGCACTCTTTCATTATCCAGTTCGACACTCCATCTGGACCCGGGGCTTTTCTCACATCTTGACTTTCCATTAGCCTTTTTACTTCTATTACGTCTACTTTTATGTCTTCCTTTATATTTTCTTTTGCTATTATATTTTTCGTTTTAAATTAACTTTCTCTTGTAAATACAGTCTGTAAGCACTTATTCATCACCTCAGCCTGTTGTAATGCATCTTCATACACTATGCCTTCTACCTTCAGTTTATCTATTCCTTCCTTGTTCTTCATTTTTCCATTAATATATATCTAGAAAAGTTTCAGTTCGTTCTTACATTTTTCTATTATATTTCTCTCATAGTTACTTTCTTCTTCTCTTCGGATTCTTACATATTCATTTCTAGTTGTTTTGTACTTCTCCCAAAGCTTGATACCTCCTTTTTTCCTCCAACTATTCCATGTTTTTTCTCTTTCTAGTCTTGCTAATTCACATTTTCTGTTAAACCATTCATTTTTTTTCTTTTCACTGATAACTATCCTTGGAACATAACTATTTATTCCTTCGGTGTAAATTGTGTGTGTGTGTGTGTGTGTGTGTGTGTGTGTGTGTGTGTGTGTGTGTGTGTGTGTGTGTGTGTGTGTGTGTGTGTGTGTGTATAACATGTACCTACCCTTGGCAGGAGGGAGGAGAGTTTGACTGGTTACTGGTGTCCTATGACCATCGTGAGTTCTTAGTCCACTCCTGCATTGTGTCCAAGTTGAGTCCCGTGTCGATCTGAGGGAGGTGGGGTGTGTAAATGGCTGCAGCATGGGCGATGGTACCAAGGCATGGCTGATCAGATATACCTGGTGCTAGTCCCAGCCCATACCTGATACCTGCTGATTGATATACGGGTTGGGTGGAGCTGCCTTGCCGACACATCAGACACGTACTGACGTGGCCCTCGTCACAGACGACCACCCTACTGAAGTGCGCAGGATATTGAAGTGAGCTNTTTTTTTTTTCCATTAATATATCTATAGAAAAGTTTCTGTTCGTTCTTACATTTTTCTATTATATTTCTCTCATAGTTACTTTCTTCTTCTCTTCGGATTCTTGCATATTCATTTCTAGTTGTTTTGTACTTCTCCCAAAGGTTGATACATCCTTTTTTCCTCCAACTATTCAATGTTTTTTCTCTTTCTAGTCTTGCTAATTCACATATTCTGTTAAACCATTTTTTCTTTTCCTCTGATAACTATCCTTGGAACATAACTATTTATTCCTTCTGTGTAAATTCGAATGAACTCATCCCATTTTTTCTGGTTACTCCTTGCTGCATGGAAACTACTCCAGGCTGTCTCTCCGAAGAATGTTCTTAATCCGTCAAAGTCTGCTTTTCCATAATTTTATCTTCCTTTCTTGTGTTCTCTCCTCCCCTCTTTTTTGCTATCATTTATTTCAAATTCAATAAGTAGGCTACATGGTCGCTCTTTCCAAGTGGGCATTGATAATTTACTTGACTAATTACTTCCAGTTCTTTCGTCAATAGTAGGTCTAGTCTTGATGGTTCTTCGCTACCTCTGAATCTTGTTGTCTCTTTAATCCACTGAGTCATGATGTTATTCATTACCAAATCCAACAATATACCACCCCATGAGTCTTCTCCTCCTTCAGTATACCATTCTTCCCAGCAAACTTCTTTGCAGTTAAAATCTCCCATCAAATTATGTTCTCACAATTTTCCATCGTATTCTTTAAACATTTGCTTGTGTCTCTTATCATGTCTCCATATTCTTCTCTCCCCCAGGAATTTGTCTTAGGTGGAACGTATACGAGTACTAAGTCTCTTTTTCTTCCTTTTTTCATCACCAACTCTACCTTCAACACATCTGCCAAACCTTCTTCTTTTTCCACCTTTCCTACTACCACATCTTTCCTTGTTAACATCATCACACTATCTCCCTTTTTCTGATTTCTGTTTCGCCTCCATACATTATATTGACCCTCCCCAACTGGCACATCCTCAGAATCACTCAGCTTCGTTTCTACTAGACCTAATATGTCTGGTTTCTTGGCTCTCAGGTAATCGGTTACTTCTGTTAATGTTGACACTAGCCCATTTATATTTGTGTACGATACCTGCCATCCTTTTTCATCTTCCTTTGAACTGTCCTCTCTTATTCTTTCTCTTTTAGATACCACTTCTTCAGTTTTTGGTCTAAAACTCTCCAATAGAATTTCTGTTTTTCCTCTGCCGTTCTCAATTCGTTTTTTTCTTTGGCTTCTTTAAACAGTACATTTAAACTGGCTCTTTCTTCCTCATTCATATCTTCTTATCCATATTTTCTTATATTCTTCTGTCTTTGCCAGTTTCCATGCCTTAGACAATATATCTAGTGCTGTATTTTGTGACCTAAACTTAACTTTTAAGAGGCGGGCCCCTCTCTCTTCTTCGCCCGTCCACGTGTGTGTGTGTGTCTGTGTGTGTGTGTGTGTGCACATACACATCATAGCCAGTATGTGATATTATCGTGAATATTTTCATCGTGTGGAGGATGAAGAGGGAGAAGGAAGAGGAGGAGGAGGGAGAAGAAATAGTAGATAAAAAAAAAAGGAGAGAGAGAGAGAGAGAGAGAGAGAGAGAGAGAGAGAGAGAGAGAGAGAGAGAGAGAGAGAGAGAGAGAGAGAAACACACACACACGTACACATTCCTGGGGAAGAGAGGAGTATGGATGGAGACATGATAAGAGACACAAGCAAATGTTTAAAGAACACGATGGAAAATTGTGCGAACATAATTTTGATGGGAGATTTTAACTGCAAAGAAGTTTGCTGGGAAGAATGGTATACTGAAGGAGGAGAAGACTCATGGGGTGGTACATTGTTGGATTTGGTAATTAATAACATTATGACTCAGTGGATTAAAGAGAATACAAGATTCGGAGGTAGCGAAGAACCATCAAGACTAGATCTACTATTGACAAAAGAACTGGAAGTAATTAGTAAAGTAAATTATCAGTGCCCACTTGGAAAGAGTGACCATGTACTTATTGAATTTGAAGTAAATGATAGCAAAAAAGAGGGGAGAAGAGAAGAACACAGGATAGGAAGATTAGATACAATTATGGAAAAGCAGACTTTGACGGATTAAGAACATTCTTCGGAGAGACAGACTTGAATAGTTTCCATGCAACAAGGAGTACCCAGAAAAATGGGATGAGCTCATCCGAATTTACACAGAAGGAATAAATAGTTATGTTCCAAGGATAGTTATCAGAGAAAAGAAAAAGAATGAATGGTTTAACAGAAAATGTGAATTAGCAAGACTAGAAAGAGAAAAAACATTGAATAGTTGGAGGAAAAAAGGATGTATCAACCTTTGGGAGAAGTACAAAACAACTAGAAATGAATATGTAAGAATCCGAAGAGAAGAAGAAAGTAACTATGAGAGAAATATAATAGAAAAATGTAAGAACGAACCTAAACTTTTCTATAGATATATAAATGGAAAAATGAAAAACAAGGAAGGAATAGATAAGCTGAAGGTAGAAGGCATAGTGTACGAAGATGCATTACAAACAGGCTGAGGTAATGAATAAGTGCTTACAGACTGTATTTACAAGAGAAAGGGAATTTAAAACGAAAAATATAATAGCAAAAGAAAATATAATGGAAGACATAAAAGTAGACGTAATAGAAGTAAAAAGGCTAATGGAAATTCAAGATGTGAGAATAGCCCCGGGTCCAGATGGAGTGTCGAATTGGATAATGAAAAAGTGCAGTAATCAACTAGCAGGAAAGTTACAGTGTAAATTGAGAGTTCACTCAAGGAGACCAGAGTCCGCTTGCTTGGAAAAGAGCAAATATTGTGCCAATTCACAAAGGAGGAGACAAAGAACCATTAAATTATAGGCCAGTATCATTAACAAGTGTAGTGGCAAAAATGTGTGAAAAAATTGTGAAGGACAGATGGTTGAAATATTTGGAAGAGACAAACACACTCGCATGTGGCCAGTTTGGATTTAGAGGAGGAATGTCATGTACAACGAATTTATTAAGCTTTTACTCGAGAGTGATCGATGTGACACAGGAAAGAAAGGGGTGGGTCGATTGCATATACTTGGACCTAAAGAAGGCATTTGACAAGGTACCTCACAAGAGTGCTCTGGAAGCTAGAACATGTAGGAGGATTGAAGGGTGGTTTGCTGAAGTGGATGGAAGACCTTTTGAGCAACAGAGATGAGAACAGTAATAAAAGATCAGAAGTCAGAATGGTGCAGTGTGATAAGTGGAGTTCCTCAACGATCAGTATTGGCCCCATAGTCAGGCAGATAGGTCAGGGCTAGATTTAGACCTTGGGGGGCCCGGGGCACTTCAGGTTCGGGGGCCCCTCAACATATAAATTAAATTACATGTCAAATATAAAATTAACTAAAATTAATAATAAACCGTATTTTTCGAGAAAAAAAACAATGTTAGGTTCCCAAGAAGACGTGTGATTTTAATTTTCTCAATTTTATTGACTAAGAATAACTTTGACTACAATTTTGAGTTTGTAATATAAGCCACATAGTGATATAAATTACTGGTGATCACTGATCAGATAAGGTATAAAATGTTGTGGTGCCTTTATTTCTTTAAATTCGACCTATGCACATTACTGCTAAGTATTTCTTTTTTTTATTGTATTCACACTAAATAACAGCCAAGGCAAATAATAAAGTTTAGTTTTCCCTGTTGCTATTCACAATCACAACAAAAGTTTAAAATTAATCATACTCAATAAAAATGCATAACTATGTACAAGAGTAAATAAAAAAGAGGTTCCTGGCAAATACACTTTTGAAGTCATTAGAGTTTAGACTGGGATTAGTAAATTTCTTGCATAATCTTTCCAGCCTGCAGCAAATCACCAAATTTAAAAATCACATTACATACTGTAGGTAATTGGAACTAGCAAATCATACATTACATTTATGCATCACACTTCACACTACAATATCTACAAAAAGTCTCTTTCTACATTTAGCATCTGCAAAATCTTTAACTAACTCGTCAAACTGTATCATCTTGAGGACACTGCTTTCAACATCCAGTAGGCACAGGGCACTTAGTCTTTCATGGGTCATCGTGGTTCTCAGATCATTCTTTATCAGTGCCAATTTGCTGAAAGACCTTCTCCTGAACAACTAGTGACCTCATGCTCAAATATATTCTAAGAGCTACATTAACACCTGGGGAAAGTATCAGCAAGTCCTTCATCATGTAGTAAAACCGCCTGTTGAGATGGAGTGAGACCATGACCTGAGCTTGGCAAAGGCTGCAAACTGAACAAATTCCTCAACAAGCACACAGTCACTACTGAAGTCTTGAGGGAAAGCACTGGTAAGTTTTTAGCCTCAGCTTTTATATCTCTGCATCAGTTAGACTGCATAAGTTGACTATTACTTTGAACCTGTCATACACTGTTTGATATGCTACCCTGCGTTGTTGTAAGGCAACAGACAACTGATCTAAAATGACATTGAATGTTTCACATCTGAATTTTCTCTGGGAGAAAAAAACTACTTCCTCTGAAACTGATGTTGGGTTTGCATCATATCGCTTGTTTCTCTTTCTTTGGCCTGCCTGTAGTTGATTTGTAGTCTGTGTTGCCACAGAAGTTCCTGGCATCCAGTTCCAGTTCTTCATACCTATCTCGAAGTGATTCCAGAAACTTTTCCAGAGAATCAATTAGATCCACCACCTTTTTCAGATCAACATCAACACCTTGGAAAGCTTTACTTGTACTGTTGAACCGTACTAGAATTATGTTCCAGATCTTAGCCATCAGAGCAGTTTCAAGACAGTCCATTTTGTCTCCCAATGCCCGAGCTTCATGTCTTGCTTCAGGTGTTTGCTCAAAGTCACTTTCAATATTCTGAAGGCATTTTGAATAGAATTGTATCCATCTACAAGGGCTCAGTAGCATCAGCTCTTGCTGACCAACGAGTGCCTGAAAGAGACTTCACAGTTAGTGCTCTTTTCTTTCCTTCCAAAGACTTCATTAGATTTGCCCATCTGTGTGTTGATGCAGAAAAAAAAGGTGTATAAGCTCTGTATGAATCCAAAATAAACTAACAGCTTCAACACAGCAAGAAGGCAGCAGCTTGTCCTACAAGATTCAATGGGTGAGCAGCACAGGGAATAAAAACTGCTGCAGAGTTCTTATTTTAAGTCTGGTCTGCACTCCTGTGTAGCGACCGGACATATTGCTAGCATTGTCGTAGGACTGTCCTCTACAGTCTTCCAAATTAATACTTCTTTTTCTAGAAATTCTAGCAGAGATGAAGCCAACACTTCAGCCTGTGAGAGCCAGTCTGCAGGAAAGTTAAAACTCTTTCTACCGGCTTCCCAGAAACGACATATCGCACAATGACCGTTAGCTGGTCAACATGAGCCAGGTCTGGTGTTTGAATCAACTGAAACTGAGAAGTACTTGGCAATTTTAAGTTCTGTCACAATATAATTCCTAACATATTTCGCCATCAGCAGAAGAATTTCTTCGTAGATTGTTGGTGATAAATATGACTGCTTACCACTTCCATGATTGCCAGATTCTTTAAGGCGTCCTATCAGAAATGGATTAAATTGTGCAATAAGTTACATAATTCCTAAAAAGTTCCCATTATGCTTGGATCCTATGATCTCTAAACTACCCCTAAATGCCAGGCCTCTCTCAGCTAAAAAGATTGTCACTGCCACAACACGGCGCAATACTTCAGTCCAGTATTTCTTGTTTTCGTGCACTTGTTTTTCCAACTGCTTGTCAACGTGAGAAGAGTCCTTACATCGAAGATTAAACTTTAGCACACAATCTCTGTGACCTTGGCTTTTTTCATGAATTTTCATTTTTTCCTCTGCTTTTTTCGTCATTAAAGCCATCCTTGCTAGAAAACCTGTCACGTCCGCTGGACATCAGAGTACAATAAAAGCAATAAACAGCACCCTTTGATGGGCTGTACAGGAGCCACTTTCTCAAATGCTGCTCACCATTGTCATGAATAGAGTAAAACATGGAATTCTTGAAATAACGACAATGTCTGTCCAGTTTGTTTTGACCTGATTGATAATAGCGTCGAGATTCTGAGTAGGAGTCAGAGTCAGTTTTGTTTTGACATATGATGGCTGTTGACCAAAAGGAAACATTTTTTTTCTCTGACGGGAACCACCCTGGGGGGTTTCGAATCACATGGGGGCCCAATTCACTTTTTCCATGTCCCAGAAGTTTTGAAAAGAATGGGGGATGTGGTTTTTTCCCCCCTTTCAGGTATTCTTTTTTTTTTTTTTTATAATAATAAAATTTAAATTTTTATATTTATTTCATTTTTTTTAAAAGGGAATTTCCTTGGGTCGGGGGGGCCCCCTTTGGGCCCGGGGGGCCCGGGGAAATTTTCCCCCCTTTTTCCCCCTTATAAACCCGGGCCCTGAGATAGGTGAAACCCAATAATAAAAAATTGGGGGTTTTAGACGAAAAAGCATAAAATTTTGGCACAGCCCATAAAAATAATATTTTAAATGAAAAATTTCCCCAGATAGGGGACCCCCCGCAAAAAACGTCCTATGGAAACCGTGGCGACCATTTTACGAAATGACCTTTTTGCCCCGGATTTTTTTTAACCCCGGAAAGACAAAAAATTACTTCTTTATTTTCTAATAAAAAATGTTTCCTAGATAAAAAATTTTATGCCTTAATTGGGGTGCGGGGGCACGCGACCCAAAAAATGGGGGTCCACTATCGCTTTTTTCCCGCATCAAAAATTTTGGGCCCCTTTCCCCCAAATCGGGGAAATATTTATTGAATTTTAAATTTTAAAAATTCCGCGATGTTTTTTCCGCGTTGGGGAATTTCCCTAGCGAAGTTTTTCTTCGAAAAAAATAAAGCATTAGCCAAGAAATAAACCCAAGAAATTTGGCCCAATTAAGCCAAAAAAAATAAAGAAATTAAAAAAAAATTTGTTTTAAAGGGTAAAAATTTTTTGGATTGTGGACGGGGAAATTTAAAAGGAAACAAATTTTTCCGCGATCGCAATCACGATTTCGGGGAATTTAAAATTCAAATTTAATAAAAATTCCGCGATCGATTTTTGGTATTTCCCCGACCGGAATCGGGGAAAAAAAAAAAAAAAAAGCGGACAAAAATTTTCCCGCGCCCGGCCCGCACTGCAAATTTATTTTTCCAAATGACCCAATTTGCTTTTGTGTTCCCCAGAAATTTTAAATTTAAAAACCCCCGGGGGAAAGCTTTAATAATTGCCGACTATCAAATTTGGGAACCTCCGCGTTCAGGATTTAAATTTTTCCCGTGAAATTACAAAAAACCAAAATTTAAACTATTGCGGGGTAAGTAATATTTTTTTTTTAAAGGGAAAAACCACATTATTATGACTGTCCCAAAATTTCAGGTTTTGTACGTAAAAACCCCCTTTTTTTTTTTTCCTAGGGATGGATACACCTTTTTCCCCCTGATTTAAAAAGTAAAAAATTTTAAAGTAACTGGAAAATTTATTTGGGGGCAAAAGAGTTTAATCCCATTTTTCGTCATAAATTAAAAAAAAATTCCCTGGTTTAGTAATATTTTATTTGGTTAAGTTGACAAAAAAAATATGGAAAATTTTAAAAACATTTTCGTCTACAAAAATACTTTTTGTTTAAAAAATAATCAAAACTCAAAAGTTCTCAAATAATTTCAGCTATGTATAAATACTAATTCAGCAAAATATTGGCCCCTGTTTTTGAAAAAGGGCCTTTTTAAAAAATTTACCTTTAATTTTGTAACCCATTCAAAAAGCTTCCCCAAGATTGATTTAGGAAATAGGGGGGAAATAATAAATAGGCCCCCCGTTATGATTTTGTCCCACACCCCCAAACAATAAACCCAATATATATGAAAGGATAACAAGTTGCTCTAAAACATTAAAGATTATATTTGACATTATTAAGCATGAGAAAAAGCACTGTAACGGAAAATTACTAATATTTCCCGGTTTTAAAATTTTTTTATTTTGCCCACAATTTTCTCCACACTGGCACAAAGCGGAAAATTTTCCCAAACACTTTTTTCCCACTTGCACGCCCCTTTTGCCCCCCTTTTTTTTGCATTTTCAAAAAAAAAAAGCCCCCTTTTGAAAAATTTGCTGGTTTCAGGAAGCATGGACCACGGGGGTTTTCCCTTGGGGGGGACCGATCCATCCCCAATCCCCAGGTGGGGGGCAGATCCATAAAAACCTTTAAAGCATTTTTTCCCCACCATTGGCCCCCCCCCGGTGTACCCCAGCCCCCCCTTGTTTTGGGTTGTACCAGGGCTCCTCGGGTGGGGGGAAATAGTTTCCCAGGCTCGCCCTTTTTTTTCGTGAAGAGTGCCTGCCCGGAGCTTTTCTATGTTACGAATTGCGTTGCGATCGTAAAAGAAAATGGGAAACCGCTCGGGGCACTCCCCACAACGTCATCAGAGATGTTTTGCTGTCCCCTTTGGAGGGGATGACAACAAACGTGGGGAAAAATTCGCCCAAAAATTTTCCAGGAAACCCAGGCTTCCCTTCTTGCCCCGTGTATTTAAAATGCCCGAACTGTGTCAAAAACCCCTTTTGTATGCAGGGGAACATCGGGAGGGCCTGGGGACTTATCTGGTCCGAGGAATGCTGCAATTTCATTTTGCTGGGAATATACCTGAAGGGGCGGGGCCTGTCCCAAAGGCCCCCCCAAAAGGCTCCTGGATTTTAGGGGGTTTTTTGGGGCTGCCAACCCCAAAAAAAAAAACCTAAAATCTGTATCCCCCCGTACGCAGAAAAATTTTTTCCTAAAAACCCACACGGACTGAAATTCCCGCGAGATTTATCATCTTTGTGTATCAGCCTCCTCGGCCCAGGGGGGGCAAGTTTGACGGGGGTCCCCGTGCGGGAATCCCACGTCACATGGGGAAAAAAAAATTTTTCCGTGGGGAAATCCTGCTTATCTGAGACAAGATGTGTGATGGTTTTTCAAAAGGCAAACAGTTCTGTTTTTTTTTGCTTTCAATTCTCGGGAAACTGCTCCCAAAATTTCCCCGGGGAAAACAGGGGGACCCCGTCAATTTTCCTTCGAATGTTTTCCCCACTTTGTCCCGGGCCCTTTGGAGTTTTTCAGGCTTTTTGTCCCCGGAAACTGGTTTCCCGGGACTATTTTCCAAACACGACAGGCTCTTTGCAAGTGCCCTTTTGTAGTGTGGCAAGAAAAATTTGCGAAAATCAGAAAAGGGTTTTGGCAGAAAACGGGTTTTCCGAACTTTCACCAACACGGCCCCGTAAAGGGAAATAGGGGGACTTCAGTACTGGTTTGGGGAGCACCCACCTGACCCCCTGCGCAAATTCCGGACCCCAAATAGATCTGATTTGGGTTCCCAGTCGAAAATCCCCAAGCTGAGAAAAAGGAGGGGGGCATCCCTTGGGTTTTCATGGCGGAAAAATTCTGAAAGATCACCATCCCCGTGTTTGGGGACACAATGTAAAAGTCTTGAGAAAAAAAGAGCACCCACTCTTTAGCGAAGTTACTTGCAAATTTTTGTTTTGGGGTTTTCTCTTTTGGGGGAGAGGATCGACTAAACCTTGGGGTTTTATTCTTCTTTATTGGCTAATAGAGGTAGGGTTTCGTCCAGTAGACGGCCCGGCAAACGAAGATTTTGTATGTTGTTTAAAACCCATCTCCCAGCCTTTTTTGGAAGGGGTAAAAACAACAGTTGGGTCAGAAAGGGCCCTTTGTGCCCCCAGCCGAGCAAGCGTACCTCTTCTAGGAAGGGGTTTCCATTTTTTCCCCATTACTTCAACCAAAGTTTGAAAAGTTTTTAAAAAAGATTTTCCTGTGAACTATTTGTTTTCTCATGGTGGCGTGTGTCTTGATTAATTTCCCCTTTTTTTTCATTCCCTCCCCTGGATTCTTCAAAAATCCCGGGAGTATTCTAACCCGTTCCGGCCCCGCCAAACCCTCCCTCTTTAAGAGCCCCTTGGAAAATTTTTTTGTGAGTCCCAAAAAGCACCCCGTCACTCCTTTACAGGCCCCCCCATTTTTTTGTCCCTGAGGGCCCGGCCAAAAGGCCATGGAAAGAGGGAAAAATCCCTTTTTTTCTTTGTGAACTGTGAATTTTCCCCTTGGTGAATTTTAGTAGCAATATCTGGGTTTTGTGACTTTGCTAAGGGCCCCATCATTTTCTCGAAGGGGACAGGCACCCATCGTGTAGTTGGTTTTGGTTTTATGCTGGGAAAAAAAACCCTGGGGCAAGCTGTGGGGAAAGGCCCGGGCCATGTTTCAGGGGGAAGTTTTTTGTGTCCCCGGTGACTTGACCCAAAAGTTAAGAGGAGGAGGTTCCCCGTCGAAAGAAGGTGTGCCAAATTGGAACCTTTTTTGGGGACATCTCGAATTCGTTGCCCACACCAGTCATCAAAGGATTCAGGATGGCTTTTTAACTCCGAGACTCTGTGTAAAAAGGGGGTGTAAGAAATTTGTCCCTAGGAAAATATTTGCTGCTTGCTGTCAATTGATGCGCGGTCTGGTTTTGTTAACATGAGATGCATTTCCGGGGAAAAGAATCTGCCCGTTCCAGGAGAAGCAAAATTTGGCCTTTAACCAGGGGTTCCACCCCTCCAGCTCTTCCCCGCCGTCTTTCCCATCACTTTTTTGTCCCGCCATCTCCCATATTTCAAGGGCCCCCCCAAAAAATGATGACGAAATGAAATTTTCCCCCTAAAGTTGAGGGCCCAAGGGCCACTGTATCTGCTTTGAAAATTTTTTGGGGTTTGAGGTTTTAACCCCCATGTACTGGTTTTTGTCCTTTTGGGTTTACTTCCAACACAGCTTTTTTAATTACGTCCATGGAGTGCCCGTATCATACCCAAAAAGACTTTTGGGTTTTGTCCGGGGAAAAAGGGGAATTTGTGCTGGGGGTCGCCGGCAATTATCTTGTCCTGACCCCTTTTCGGCATGGTAGGCTGCCCATGATAAATTTTACTGTCACTTTGTGGAAATTTTTTGATTTCCTCTGTTTCCTATCCCAACCCTCCCGTAAAATTTGGGAAAGTAAAATTAGAAATTTTTTAGAAAAAACAATCAAAAAATTTACCATGGATAAAAATAAAAGGGTTTTTTTGCCCCTCACTTCCCCTTTTGGAATGGGATTATGTTTAGAATTTTTACAATTACTCACCTTAATTTCTCCTTGGGTGCAATGCCTTTGGGGGATTCCGGGGGCCCTAAATTCAAATGGAAAATCGCCCTTTGGGTTTTGGGAGGATCCTTCCGAGGTAAAAAAGCGGAAGAAAAAAAGGTTTTAGGACTCTTGGGGGCTTGACAGTTTTAGTGGTTTGTTAAAGGGGTGTTAAAAAGGGGCGCTGTGTTCCCTGCGGTCCGTCCCCCTTATTTTAAAGGGCTGGGGTGCTGGGAAAAAGGGGAATTCCCAAAATTTCCGTGAAAAAGGGAAAACTGCCCGCTTTTTTGGAGCTTGGGTTGGTTTTGGGCGATTATTATCAAACCCCTGTCGTTGTGAATAAGCCCCTCGCGTAAATTGGGGTGGAAACCCACCCCCAAAACCCCGGTGGAAAATTTTCCCCACAATTTGTTTTTTAAAGGATTGGGGAAAAATTTCCAAACACTCGGTAATTTGGAATGGACGTCCGAAAACCAAAAAGAAACTCAAAAGAGGTCCCCGTTTTCCGAGTCCTTGCATGGGGTGTTGGGGTTCCCAATAGTTGGGAAAGGGGGGGGTTTTCTGTCTTATTGTGAAAGCACCCGTATTAAATACCCACTCCCGCGACGGATTGGAAACTATTGTACTGCCAAAAAAACTTTAAACTGTTGAGGGTTGGGCCTTTGGGTTTTCACCAAACACCTGATTGAGGAACGATGTTGGGGCCGGCGAGGATCAAAAGGCCAAACCCAAAATAAAAAGTGAAATGAAAAGGGCTTAAATTTTCTTGGCAGTCCTTCATCAAATTTAAAAATGTGAATTGTAGCGCAGTTTTTGGGAAATTTTTTTTTACGTAGCCCCATATCTTCGCTCCCTTTGCAAGACAAAAAGGGTTCCCTCATCGTAATCCTTTTTTTGCAAAAATAAAGGGAGGGGGAGGGCCCCCAATCTTTATAAAAAGCAAATTTTATATCAACCCCCTTTCCCTTTTAAACCGTAAGGGAAAGGGATTTTGGGGGCCCGGAAACGGGTTTTTTTAACTGTATGTTTTCCTGACATTTCTGCCCCCACCCATGTTGTTTTTTGACGATTTTAAAAAAGTTTGACGAGGGTCTTTCAAGTTTTAAAACAGGGGCCTGCTCTTCCTCATTTTTGTTTTTTCGTAAAAAGGAAAAGCAAAATTTGGGGGAGGGCATCCCCGGTTACTTTTCATTTTGTCCCCTCTTCTGTTTATCTTGGGAAAATTTTTTTTTTTGTTGTAAAGTGAAACAAGACACCCGGGTGTTTTTGCATCTTTTGCGGGCCAAGTCCCCAGCATCAATTTTTCAATAGCCTCTCGTCCTGGGAGGGCAATTTCCCAACGCGGGAGTCCCAGAAAAGAAAAGTTTTAAAGCCCACGGAGTGGGGTTTGGAAAATTAACATCTTCGCTTAAAAAACAGACAAACCCATGCGGGCCCCTTCCCTGATGAGCGACTGGACGGTGTATTTCCCTTTGGTGTAGTAGCAAACAGGGTCCCCCAACCCTGTGGGCCCTTTTTCCCTTTTTTTCCCGCTCTTTTTTTTATATTTTTGAATTTTTATGGCAGGATTTGTTTCCACTTGGGGTTGTTTTCCGAAACCCAGCTTCAAATGCCATTTTCCCCCTTTATCAAGGCGTTCCCCAAATTCCCAGTTGGCAAACGGTAATTCGTGAAGTTTTATTGAAGGTCCCGATGTTGAAGGGAAAAGGGGAAAACCAACTCCCAAAAATCGTGCCGTTTTGATTCCCGTGGGCATTGCAAAACTTTCCCGTGGGGATTTTTTTGGGACAAAAAAGCACTTTTTCCCAAACCGTCTGTACCTGCGCCTTTTTATTTTCCCGGTTGGGAGTGGTCCCCACAGCGAAAAAATCAAAAGATTTCGCTGTTTTGAAACACCCAAAATGAAAAAAAAATAAGAAAATGAGGACAAAAAAGGATACGATTAAAAAGTTGCAATAAAAAAAAAAAAAATAAAAAAATTTATTTCATCACTACCCTGGACACTAATAAATGTTTTTTAAATTCATATCCAAAAAAATCGGGGGTAAAAAAGATTTACATTTTAAATTTGGGAAATTTTAAATCCTTGTCCCTCAAAACCCCAAGGGGCTAGCCCTTTTTTTTGCTCAGTTTTTCTTAAAAATTGGCCCAGATATAGGCATTATAAAAAGTTTTTTTTTAATGGCGGGACTAATTTGCATAAAAAAGGGAAAGTGGGAAAATTTTTTTTTAACCCATTTTTAAAATAGCAAATCCCTTTTCTAAAACATTGTTTTCCCATCTAAAAGACACCAATGAGAATAAAATTTGCGGGGGGACGAAAAACCCCCATGGGGGCCCCGGGGACCCCTATCTAGCCACTAGAATAAAAAACGGGGCCCTTTTGAAAAAGGCCGCCACGGGTTTCCATAAAGGGCGTTTTTTCCCCCCGGTGGGTCCCATATTTTGGAATTAAATTTATTTTGACTATTATCCCATGGAAATGTGCCCAAATTTTATGCTTGTACGTTAAAACCCACAAAATTTTTACACCTATCTGGCCCCGACTAACCCGTGGGGTTCCGGGGCCCATTTTAAAGATATGACAGAGGGAGGGGAACAGTGAAAGAGTTTATTCGCTGATGCTAAATTACTAAGAAAGTAGAAAGTAAAGAAGACTGTGAGGATTTACAAAAGGATCTAGATAGATTTTCAGATAGTCAACTATGGGAATGGAGTTTAATGCTAAAAAATGTAAAGTGAGGGAAAATGGGCAGTAGCAAAAAGAGACAGGAAAATATTCGATGGGAATGAATGGAAAATCAAAACAAAGGTCGAAAAAGATCTGGGAGTATGGATTACAGACAATTTGTCACCTGAGAAGCATATAAACAAGATCACTGGAGATACATATCAGTTGCTGAGGAATATAAGAATGGCATTCAATTATCTGGATGAAGAGATGATTAAGTAATTGATAACATCTTTGATTCGACCAAGGTTGGAATATGCGGCAGTGATTTGGTCACCACATAAAAAGAAGGATATAAGGAAGATTGAGAGAATACAAAGAGCAGCCACAAAATGGCTCCAAAGCCTGAGAAATTTACCATGAGAAAGACTTTCAACTAAAACTCCCAACTCTTGAGAAAAGAGAAAGGGGAGATTTTATAGCTCAGTGTATAGAGCATCAATGGGTCTGGAACAAATTGATAGAGAAGATCTGTTTGTGTGGGACGATAGAAGTGCAAGAGGTCATGAGAAGAAATTGAAAAGGACAACATGCAAGAGGGACATATAAAAATACAGCTTCGCGTATAGAAGCATAGAAGCCTGGAACAACCTTGATGCAAAAGTGATTAATGCAAGAAGTATTCAGGACTTCAAAGGCAAACTGGATAATAGTAGATTTGGAGACGGGACAGTACGAGCATAGCTCTTTTCCTGTATGTTACAACTAGGTAAATACACACACCCACACACACACACAAAACCACACACACACACACACACCACACACACACACACACCCCACACACACACCCCACACACACACACACACACCACAACACACACACACACACACACACACCCTACACCTCCTAATCCCGACCCTCTGGCTTGACACAACAAATCGATATGCCCTGTAAAAAAGCGATGAGGAAGGGTCCCTGATTGACCAGAATAAACAATTTGAACGAACAAAACTCAGACATCCCCGATTGACTTAAAGTAATCGTCCAGACCCATTTTTCTTTGCATAATTATGTTGAATGACATTCAAAATAACTAATCCACAAAAAAATATTCATTTTCACGCCTTATTTTCCTTAAAACATGACTTGTAAAAAGCGCGGGAAAAACAACAGCCACATTCCAGCCGTGGCGCGAAACTTGCTGGCGACCGTCACAAGAGTAACCTCATGCCCCGCCCGACACAGACACACGGAGACTCTGAGAAAATGTAGTACCTACTTGGGAATTTTGGGTGCTTCTGTATATTTTTTGTGCGACACACGGCACACTACTTGCATCCTGCATGGGCACAGCAGAAACCGTGCCCTCCCGAGAGCTTAGCACCCCATTCACAACCCACACGGCGACGATATTTGTGTGCAGACCTTGAGCGACGGGGGCGGCTGGTAGTAGCCAGGGTACTGCAGCCCCTCTCATCTCGGTGGCCCTTGCTACTACCCGCCGCTCCCCGCCGCTGCACACATCTGCACACATATATCGTCGCCCACAGTTTGCAAATGGGTGCTAAGCTCTCGGTAAGGCACAGCCCCCACGCTGCAACCCACACAGGATGCAAGTACATGCCACATCGCACAAAAAAATATCAGAAACACCCAAAATTCCCCAAGTACTACATTTTTCTCAGTCCGCGCATCTGTATCAGGCAGGGCTGAGAGGCTCACTGTTGTGACGTCGCCGACCCATGGTGCGTCGTCTGCTGATAAAACAATTGTATTTTGAGAGCACGGGGAATTTACAGATTTTGAATGCGGATCATTTAAAAACGGTGACTGGATGCAAAATGTGACAACATATTGTTGATATACTCGATCATGGCTATATTTTGACTGCATTAAATCAGGAAAAGATGAAATGGTCTGGACGATTACTTTAATAAATAATTCAGGGGCAATAATAGGCCAGCCATCCTGATTAACCTAACACTTCAGGGACAATAAGGGGCAGACATCCTGGTTGACCATAATCATATAATTCAAGGGCGTTAAGAGGCAGACATTCTGAGTGACCTAATCGTATCATTCAGGAATAATGAGAACGGTACCTGGTACTCTCGTCTACCGAAATTCTCGTCCCGACACAAACCGGAACTCTCGCCGACGGTAATGGTTAGGTTAGTAGGATAGTAAGGGAAAGATACCGGTTATAAATGGACGAGGACTACGCGGTCATTTTCTGCGACACTGACTTTTATTGCCTTGCCTAAATTAGTGTTTTTTTTTTGTAAAAAAAATGGACGAGGACTGCGCGGTCATTTTCTGAGACACTGACTTTTTGCCTTGCCTAAAATTAGTGCTTTTGGTCAAAATGGACGAGGACTGCGCGGTCATTTTCTGAGACTGACTTTTTTTGCCTTACCTAAAATTAATGTTTTTCAGATGGATAGAACCAAATTTAACCTCCTAACATGAGTGCTCCGCCCCCCTCGACCCCCCGGCGAGATTATGAACCTAACCTAACCTCCTATATGGTTGGGGGGCCTCTGGAAGGGGAGGTTGTGTCTGTATGAGTATGTCTGAGACAACTATCATTTCTACAATATGAAAAGTTTTAAAGGTTACGCGGAAGTGCATTAATACTCTACAGTATACTAAACAAAAAGTAATATAGAAAACGTATGTGGTAACGGCGGTAGCGAACACACAGTTCTCGTCCATTATAACTGAAACACCAACCAAGAAGACTTGCCGACATGAAAGTTTTCGGCGAGTTCCACTTGTAATAGGCGCAAATGGAAGAGTAAAAGGTATTTCGTTATTGGACAAGTTTTTCGATTGTCCCAAAATAATTTAAAACTACACTTTAATACAATACATGGACATTGGTTACGTAACATGCCAAAACCCCAGACCCCCCCTCCATCACTAAACTAACCCCCGATATTAAATCCCTGAATTCAGAAACATGGGTAAAAGCTGTTTAAATATATAGATTGGGTACTTTTATATTAATATATAGACTTGGAACTGTCGCTTAATAGGAAATCTCGCCAACGTAAAAAAATGGAACATTCTCCGACGGTGGCGAGTATTCCGTTCGGGGACAATTCCAGGTACCATTAAAGGCTGGCAAACGTGACCTAACTACCATTCAGGGGCAATGAGGGTCAAGCGTCCTGAGTGACCTAACCATAGTGCAAGGTCACTGAGGGGCAGGCATCAGAACAAAAGTTTCATTCTCAAAAACGTCCAAATTACGATAGTGAAACAACATTAATCTAGTCGTGGGATGCCAACCTCGCCTCGTCCCCCCACAGCAATTCCGCTCAGGACTCCGCTAGTGGTCTAAAACCCGGTGCTGCCCAATAACGAACTAATACAAAAAAACACCGAAGGCAGTCCCTACGGCCGAAGCGGCCTCCCTACCGAGGCTTGTATCTCCTAAACATTTGTAAACATACGCCGCTGCCGGCTACCAATGGGCTTATATTTCAATCCTTATCTCGGTGGTAACGTCTATTAGGCATGATAAATGACGTTTTATTTATATATATTAGATACGCCGGGGCTACACCTCATTTGGTGGTGTAAATCTACGCCATAATATTGGCCCTGTGATGTCACGGAAATGGAGTAAGTACAATTGCTGGATCCAGCCAGTGAGAGCGGGCGCAGACTTGCGCCTAGGGGTAAAGTCTGGGCCTTGTGACGACGGCATCGATTTGGCGCAGATATAGCTCCTGATTCCAAGAAAGTTTTCGAAAGAGGAGTATCTCAGACTTACGCTGACATACGCCGGCGTATGTGTTTGCTGGATCTTGCCCCTGGCAGGACCATGACGGCACTGCGCATTGCATTTGTTCCATTCCGTTGTTGGCGCTATCGTGGTTCCATTATGGAATGTGTGAAGGGGCTTATGGCTACACTCATATTTGTCAATATAATATACATTACTTTTTTTTCTGTGGTCTTCTGGTGACAGTCCTGTTATTGATAACACTGGTCGACACCAAAAGGGTTTTCTGAGTTCATTGTGTGTGGGTTGGAAAGCATTTTCGCTGCTGATTTAAAAAATGGCATTGCTTTTTCTCTAGCACGTATAGTTTTTTTTTTAATATCGGCATTTAAAAATTTTAATAGCTATTATAATATACGTATATATATTATATAATTAATCGAACAATCCCCCTACGTTAATATATATTACTCGAAATTAATTCTGGTGGTGCCTGCGGCTTTATTAGGACCTAATGTACATATCTGGCAAAAAATATACTTAAATTATGTGCCACATCTTGGAAATATCCGAAAATATGCCAAATCACAGTAAATTTTGACTTTATATATACACCTTTTTCACTGTCAACAAGGTTTTTTACATACAGTTTGAACCTGCCAGGTGAGTCTTTCGGTCGTGCTGGCCATTCCTTTTGTTTGTAATGTTTGCTGTCCGCTCTAGAGTCCCACAAAAAGAAAACACATGTGCTTGTGTAACCTAACTGGAGTCCTAGAAGCAAGGAGATTACCTTCAGGTCCCCACACAGATTCCACTGATGTTCTTCATATTTAACAGCAGATAACAAAGTCTTCATAGTTTCATAAGTTTCACTCATTTCATGGCCATGCGCAATTGGAACACTCGGAAGCTTATTTCCTTTATGCAGAAGAACGACCTTTAGCGTGTTTTTTCCTAAATCTATGAACAGCCGCTACTCACTCTTTATCATAAGTGTGAGACTCAAAAAGTTGTTCCATGATGTGTCAACATCAAAGCAGTAACAGAGCTTGTGTTCCATCTTGAAGAAGCTTGAAAGTTCTTTATGTCTACGACGAAACGTGGTGATGAGAACTCCTTCTTGTAGCAAATTCCATTCCTTGAGACGAGATCCAAGGACTTCACTTTTCTCCTTGGGTAGATCTAGGTCCCTAGCAAGGTCATGTATCATTTCCTGACTGATGAATTTGGGCTCTCTGTTGTCTGCCATTTCTTGAAAGTCTGTATCCATGGGATTATCCTCCTCGTTCGAATCTGATTCACTTATAGCACTTGCAATTGGAACATTTGGAACTGGGAGATCAGGACCATGTGGCACAGGCCTGATGGCAGAAGGTACGCCAGGATACCTGATTTTAGCTCGCGTTTTTACTGAATATCCTTTGATGTTAGTGAGGCAGAAGTAGCAGTCAGTACTGTGATCCTTTTCACACCAAACCATTGGGATGCCGAATGCCATGCCTGATGGCCGTTTGCCACGCATCCATTCATTCAAGTGGTTCACACAGGGGTTGCATGCTACGTGAGGGGCCCACTTCTTATCTTGATCACCTATACGGCACTTGAAGTAATGCAGATAAGCTGCTTTAACATTCTTTGTAAGAGGTTTCTTCAGACTGTCAGGGGTAAAAATTCCACATGTAACAAAAACTGTCCGATGCATTCACACAGTTACGGCGCTCCATCACAGCCCGGTACAAGGTATACGGTAAACCAACTAAAATTAGGACTCCACTAAATCAAACACATCATACCTGCAAAGAAAAATAAAATGTTTAAACATATGTCAATAGCTGTACGATCAGTAGGTAAAAATGTACTACACAGCCTGCTAACCCCTCACCAAAATACGCAGCGCGCACACCCTCCCTTGCTCACTGCACAAACCACACTGACTCAAAACTGCACTACCCTAATAGGCTTGAGAAAAGAAAGATTAAGAGTTTAAAATGAAAACATTGGTGAAACCTATTTCTGCTGATTTTACCCATATTTTTTTCATGAATTGCGTCTGGTTCTCAAAAACTGGACGTGATAGAGTTAATTGAACATCAGATTCGAGTTCAGCAGGGTCTATTTACCTATCATCAGCTTCATTTAGTCCAGAACTATATCTTCGATTTTTTTTTGTCGACCAGTGTATAATTGGTCCTAAATCTGTCTCCTTATTAGATACCTTTAAAATGGAGCTGCCTGGTATTAAGTCCCATTCACACCTTATCATTTTTACAATTTGTGATAAGTTTTCTTTGATTTTCTTGATAAGATGTTCATCTGTCATTTATGCCTCCATTCATATTGTTATCGAAGGTCCTTTTGTTATTCTTCACATGAGATCATTGATTATTTTTCCTTGTATTTTGACATCGTCAACAAATGTGTTTTGTGACTCAATTTCGATGGTTTCATTCATTTCATTTATATACACTAGGAACACGCGAATGGTGCCAACACTGAACCTTGTGGGACACCGCTTAAACAGCTCTCCAGGATGAGTATTTCCCTCTAATAGTGTTCTTATTTTCCCACTTGTCTTGTTCCACTTAAACTGACTCCCCTGAAACCACAGTATTCTAGTTTCTATAAAAGCCTTGTATGAGGAACTCTGTTGAAAGCTTTCTCGGAATCCAGGTATATTCCATCCACCCATCCTTCACAGTAACTTCAGAGATTTGTTACACATGATTTTCCTCGTCTAAACCCTTATTGGTTTTCTATTAGCATCCGTCTATTTTCGAAATGATTATCCATTTCTTGTTGATATATTTAATGAAATGGTTAATGAAAAAATGTTTTCATGAAGAGTGGAAACCCTGTGACCTCCTCTGGACAGACTGTCTTCAATCTTTAAATCACCGCCGCAATATTGCGTCTCTTGCCATCTTCCTACCATTATTTTCATTACTGCTTCACTGAAGTTAATAACTGGATGCCTTCCCCCTCCCGCGGCCTCGCTGCACAAGACTTTCTACTCGTTCTCATCCCTATTCTGTTCATCTTCCTAATGCAAGAGTTAACCATATTTTCACACTTTCATCCTCCACTGGTAACTCTGGAACTCTTCCTGTTTCTATTTTCCACCTTCCTACGACCTAAATCTTTTCAAGAGAAATGACAAGACACCTCCCGAACTAAATAGACCCACTCCCCATTTCTTTATTCTCTTACCGTCTTCTTTATAGGGACTGGCAACTAAGCGGGCTTTGTGTTGCTTAATATTTTTGCCCTTTGCCAGTCCTTTGTGACTTAAAATAAAATTTGCATCTGCACATCCTCTTTGTGTGTGGTTGGGATGAAGTGAGGATGCAGATGCGGATGTTTAATTTATCACATTCGCTGGTGCGGGTGTTAAAAACTATGCGGATGCGGATATCAGGTACATCTCTAATACTATATTATATATATATATATATATTATATATATATATATATATATATATATATATATATATATATAATATATCATATATAGTAAGAAACCATCGTATGCAAAGTTTGACCTCAATCGGTTGATATTTAGGGGTGGCGGATTACAACTTTGTTATTTACCCTTATGCACTGGCCTATTAAGGAGGGGATGTCATCTCTTGAAAGCGGACAAGCCGGACATCCCTTCCCCAGCAGGGCTGCTGGTCCCCCTCCTTGGTGAGTATTACCCCTCGGTGGGGGGGGTATCATGGGAAGCCACCCGACTCATTGTGGCCGGCTTGGCCGGGGAAGGGAAGCCTTCGAGGTCCCGGGCTGTTGATGGCGATGGGCCTCCACAACTTGGAAGGGGGGGGGAAACTGTGGCCCCCCNTATGTACCATAGAAGGCAGGAAAAATAAGATAGGGGTAGGAGTAAGCTGGATAAAGTCAATGAGTATTTATTTTCCAAAAACGAAATAAATAAATTCGAGTCTAAGTTTGATGAAATATTTTTTTACACTAATAACACTGAAACGTTCCATGTCAATACCAGCTAAATAACAGTATTTGTCTAATTGTCCCTGGAAGCTATGTTATATTATCTCGAATTGATGTCAATGTTATAATATTCAAGGTCTATAAATTTAATCATAATTGTGTAGTTCTACGAGATAACCCAATTATCTATTTGAATCTGTCCTACATTATCAAATATAGATGCAATTAGTCTTTAGATGCAATTAGGAGTATCATCCTTACAATTTAGAAAACCACAAGCGAAGGACTAGATGGAGTCCACTACCAAATACTGAAGCATTTTCCACCAGACCCTCATCATCTTTTTTGTGTTGCTTTTTATTACGAAATCTGATCTGAAGAAGATTTTCCAGCCTACTAGCGCACAATCTCCTTATCATATTCATGAAACAATTAGTCACAGGACTACCGTTTCAGTACCCAGCATCTGAAAACTGTTCGGGTAACTTTTCAACACTTCTCTCATTTGATACTAAAATCTACTCAACAAATTTTGTCATTGCAACTAACCGGACCAGGTCCTTTTTACCCTCTAGAATCAGAGTAGCATGTCATAAAATTGATGAATTCTTAATATAATCTACAGACCCATCTCTATCAGTCTCTTATTTTTGCTTTCAGTCTGTGGTCACTAAAATATATTCTTGGTCAACTAACAACGGTTTTCTTTTTAATACCTAATCCATACAAATTTTCAACAATCATACTATCCCCATTCTTTCTTTGATAGACCTATTCCAAATCAAACATCTGGCAAATTGTTAGTCTTCCCCTTCTACTCTTGCCTTCATGGAAAGACCACGTAATTATATATCAAATATATTATCATGAACCCAACTGCACAACAACGTCTCAGACCTATATGACCGGAGCACTGACTGATGCTGCCGTATCACTGCTGTCCGTCGATTGCGCTCTATAACTCTTGTAAAGTGAGTGATAGCCTTCGGGAAAGTTATCATAATCTCGTCATCCTACGGACTGTAACATCGGTTCATACTACATGATTCTAACAGATCACTGGCTACGAGAACCCTCCCCCCCCCCTTCTTTATACCTGTGACCATTTTTTTCAGTTACTTTCATGTCTAGGCTTCAAGAAAATTATTGTTAGTCAAACGATTTCTGGTTGCTAGTACCCGTAAATAGATATTAAATATGGCTGCTGGTGGACGGGGGTAAAACGTAATACAACGCTATTTTTCAAGCAGTAAGACTAAAAACAAGAGTTTCTTATGAATTTCAGCTGTTTCTTGGGTGACAAATTGATTAGGGTGGTTATTTTAGGCTTCAAGATAATTTTACCTATTGGTAAACACCAATAGGCGCTGCAACTACTAAGTTTAGGTCATGGTCTTCGATCTAACTTCCAATCTGTGGAACATCACCTTTCCTCCTCTAGACCTCATCTTCTTTTCCTCATCGAAACCCAGGTGCCTGTGAGCACTAACAGTAGTCCCTTATATGTTTCCTCTTACTGTCTCTATTCTCATTTTCAATCCAAAGCTGGCTGTTGCGTATATGTACGCATCGACATCACTTGCTCTCGCGCCCACGGTCTTGAATCTTCAGAATTTTTTTACCATCTGACTTTAAATTCAATGTCTCTCTCTTACTAAATTGATCTGTGGTGAATATATCTCTCCTAGATCCTAGACTATGTAAAATTCTTCGACTATTTGACATCCAAAGTGGAGCACATCCGATCTTATTTTTCATTTGCTGAATTTCCATTCCTGTGGATTTCAATGTTCACCATCAGATTGGCTATCTTTTTTTCAGTGACTAGCTAAGCTAATGAACAAGCCTACAACTTTTATATCCTCCAAGACCTAGAGCGCAGCTGGTGCACTAGCATATCCGTATTCTTGACCGTCTTAGAGACATGCCCCATTATTTGATCTTTCCAAACTAGTAACCCTTCTGCTTACTCTATTAGACTCTTCTCGCCGTTTGACTCCTCGGATCATAATCTTATTTCTGTAACCTGTCATATCACTCCAGTGCCGCCCCGGGACCCACATAAGCGGAAATGCTTCTGGCATTTCCACTCAGCTGGAAGGACCTATGACAATAGTACTCAGATTTTCCATTAAATGATCATTGCTTCCATATCAGCGATCCATTTGTTGGTATAGAGTGCATAATTGAGGTCATTGTCTTTGGATCATGGAGTTCATACAATTCCACACACTTTCTCTAATCCTAAAGCGCATAAACCTTGGTTTAATTAACTCTCCTTGTTTACATGCTGTCCAAGATAGAGAGGCAGCTCACAGACGGTACCAAACGTAACCATCCATCTCCTGAAACTCATACCTTTTATATTTCTGGCCGTAATCATGTAAACATTTTCTTCAACTTACCATAAGTTTCTTCATCAAAAGAAAATGTCAAAATCTTTCTGAATCACACTCAACTCGTAACTTTTGGCATCAAGCTAAAAATAATTTTATTGTTTTCCTTTTCATCTTTCCTTCCTATGATTCACCCATATTTTTCCACAGGTGTCTCATCAATTTATATATCTAGAGTTTTACTCAAACCAATGCAACAAATTTTCCTCTGGCTGATGAAGGTCTTGTTCCTCCTTTTCCTCCATCCTCTGACTATATTATGCTTGTTATTTTGATCCTTCGTAATGATGTTTTCTTTGCCCTTTCTGGCCTAGATCCTCGGAAGGTTTACGGTCCTGACGGAGTCCTTCCTATTCTCAAAAACTGCGTTTCTGTGCTTGCACCTTGCCTGGTCAAGCTTTTCCGTGTTTGTCTATCTACTTCTACTTTTCCTTTTTGATAGAAGCTTGCTCACATTCAACCTGTTATTAAGAACGGTGATCGTTCTAATCCTTCAAGCTACCGTCCTATAGCTTTGACATCCTGCCTTTCTGGAGCTTTTTTTAAAATATAAATCATAACCATATTCCCCCCCCTTTTTCCCAAAACGGACCAACCCTAGCGGTATCAAGGGGACTAGTCGATCGTGTTCAAGAAAATTAAAAATTTCACCGGGCTGGAGCCTCCAAAAAAATGTGTTCTTTAATTACCCCTCGGGTTACCCCCTTGGCGCCCCCTTTCCCCAAATTACCCCTTTTTAAATTTAATCTCCACGTCGGCCCCAAACCCAAAGTCGGGGGCCAGGGTGAACCCCTTCAACCCTTTTTCTTAAGGACCTTTGCTTTTTTTCACAAAAAAATGGGATAGGGGGCCCCAAATTGAAAAAAGGGGCCTTGAAAAGGCTCCAAAACATCACACCCCAAAAACCTTGGATTATCCTGTCCCCCAAGGAGCCCCATTTTTCCCCCTTTCACAAACTAAGTACCTCTTTCCCCAAAATCTCCTTTTTCCCTGGAAAAAACAACCCCCGGGGGAAACCGTAATTCTTTACAAGATTGCAACCAAAAAAACTTTCACTAAATTTTTCCCAACTACAAAAAGGGTCCGTCCCCAAACTTCGACACCAGGGAACTGCCCAATAATTACAAAAGTTTTCAAACTTTTAAAATTTTTTGGGTTTTTAAATTTTTTTTTTTCCCCGGAAATTTGTCCTTTTTATTTTTCCTTGTATGATGTTTTTCCTTTCCTGCTGATCTGAAATTTTTCCTAAAAAGGTCCCCATTCCCCAAAAAAATTTCTTTTTCTGGGGCTTTAATTTGTGTAAATTCCTTGGTGTATTTTTTTCCCCTGAAAAATAAACTACCCTGTAAAATTTAAAGTTCTAACCTTTTTTCTTTTTTTGCTTTCCTACTTTCGGGGGGTTTAAAATTCAAACTTCTTTTTTAAATATAAGTATATTATAAAATTTTTTTAAATTTATAACTTTTAAAATTTTAAAAATTTATAATATTTTAATATTTTAATATTAATATAATATAAATATATATATATTATATATATATATATATATATTTATATATATAATATAATTTATATTAAATATATTTTAAATTTATATAATTATTATAAAAATATATATATATATATTTTATATATATATATATATATAATTATATATAAAATTATTTACTATTATATGGTGCAAAAAAAACATAATTATTTTCATTCCCCAAAAGGCTGATTTTTTTTCATATCAAACGGGGGTTTACTGCAGAAAAAAAATTTTTTGCTGTTTTTAGAGGTACCCCATTGCACATTTCGTTTTAACAAAAAATATAGATTTTTTGTACTTCGTTTTTTTTTTGTTATGAAGACCCTTTAAATAAAATATTATTCATTATTTATCATTTGGGAAGGAGTTTGCCCTCGTGAGGTCAAACTTTTCCCCGCCCAACCCGCCTTAAGACGGGTTCTTTTTGGGGGACGGAAAATTGTCAACCAGGGGCCGTTTGCCGCTCGTCAATCCCTCATCAAAGGGGGAGGGCACGAGGTGTTCGAGAAATCCCGTAAATGGCGACGAGCCCTTGATCCCCGCTTCCGACAGTAAGTAGAGGGTATTTATGAAGGGAAAAAAAGGGAAATTTAAGTCTTGATGGGGCTTTTCCCGGGTAGGGGGCTCGGTCATAGCGGCATAAAAATGTGAGATAAAGAACAAATTTGTGTCAAGCAACCTTTTCCTTTGCGCACTTTTTCTATCTTGAAACAGAATATATTCAGGTATATAGCCTTAAAAACCCTACCTTTCATTGTAAATTGCAGGGTCACGGAGTAGGCTGTTTTTACTGATAACCCCCGAATATGGGGGACAAGTTTTTTAAAAAAGTTCTTTTTAGATTTCCCGGGGGTCTTTTCTCTGACGCATCAGATATAAAAAAAACCCCCTTTTCGCAAACTCTCCCAGCCATTCCAAAGAAAATATCGGCACTGGAGGGTGGAAGCGAGCCTTATTGATTAAAACCCCTTTTCTTGAAGCTTTTAATAGCCCCATCTCAGGGCACCACCAGTAGGTCCCAAAGTGATGGGGAAAACTTTGAAATATCCTTCAAACATGTGATGACGGACGCCATCCCCGACAAGCTCTCTATCAGGGGGTTCTCTACTAGGGGGGCAGGCACCTGTCTTTAACCCGGGGTTGGATGTGTTTTTTCAAAGAAATTCCCCCAACCATGAACTTAGGCCCGTCATCCATGCTGAGATAGCTTTTTTTGTTTTCCCTTTCCCGTGCCCCCGGCCCCAAATTTTGGGACGCAGATTGCTCCTTGCCCAGTGACCCAAATTTCAACACGATCCACAAGTCATTGCTGCCTCTATATGGAAGCAATTTTACCCTCCCCGTAAAAACAGTAGATTTTCTGGGAAATGCAAATTGTTAAAAGTTCCAACTCCTTCCGTGCAAACATCCGGATCGCCTAATCGTGTTCGAGACAGTGACACTCAGTTGGGTTATATTTAAATGCTGTTATAAAATTACCTGCGGTAAGTTTTTTCACCCTCGGGGGCGAGGGTCGAGGGGGATGCTGCCACTTCATGGGGCACAATTCTCTTTTTCGCTTCCCAGGTTGAGATTTTTTTTGAAATCTGGAGGATGAAAGTCATCTTTACGAGGCAATGAACTGCTAGTACTCTCATTTCCCCGGGGAAACAGAAACCCCAACCCTCCCCGTTTGTGGCATACTTTAATTGCATGTTCTCCCTTCGAGCAAATTTCCCGCTTAATCCTTTTGCGCTGCAAACTCCGTGCTTAAGGACATCCCAAATTTCCGACAGCTTCACTAGATGGATTTGCCATTGCATGAGGAAGAATGCTGGTCCTCCCTTTTTCTTCAGATGCTAAAGGCCATCTTTTCGGAGATATCGAAGGGGTATCGAGGTCTGCTTTAAAAAGTCCTCCTGATCAGCACCATCTTTCGCGTCAATCGTGGCCTTCATGAACATACTGGCATAAAATTTACAGATTTTCGTATCTGATCAAACCCCTTGGGGGGGAATCTTCCTTTCCAGACAAAACTGTCGCATCTATTGGGGCTTAGCGTTTAATGACTGTGAGTCCATCTTTTTGATGGGGAACATGAATTTTCGGGAACTTTCCTTTGTAGGCAGCCCAGAGCCAGGGAAACCCTTTCAGCCTTGCCTAGGAGCCAAACGTCTGGGAGCCCTCGGTTGCCCTTATGTTAACCCAAAACTTAAACAATTAGCTTTTTTGTTAATTGTAATAAATATAAAACAATAAGGGAGAAAACAATATTGAATTGTAAACGTAAGTTGTTGGGACCCCTAAAATGCTCAAACTTCCAAATTTTTTTCAGTAGGGTCCTTGCGTCGTATGTAACCAAACCAGCCTTTTGGGGCCAAAAAAAAATTTATAGAAAGAATTAACCTATTTTTTGGGGGCCCCCCAACATATATTTTATATATATATTTTATATTATATATATATATATAAAATTTTTATATATATATATTATATAAAAATCCAAATTCAATATAGGCAGCATAAGAAAAACCCGGCCAAGATTGGGTATTTTTTCCCACCATTATCTGTCCATGCTACGGAGGTCAGCTAAGCAGGGATGTTGGAAACCGCCAGCTTTCTAAAATTGGGGAAAGGGAGGAAAAATTTGGGTAGATGCAAAGCCATGGGTTGGAGCGGTAACGGCCAAATGAAAAACTCGCAACCACGGCCACCACGCCGCGAGCA
>JACEEZ010012518.1:337500-360056 GCA_016584305.1 Chionoecetes opilio | reverse complement strand
CCGCACTCTCTCTCTCCTTTTTCCCCCCCCCTTTTTTCTCTCTCCCCTTCCCCTCTTTTTTTTTTCCCCCCCCCCCCCCCCTCTCTTTTTTTTTTTTTTTGCTGTGGGGTTTGTTGGCCCTAATCAAACGACCCATGAAGCCTCTCGATGAATGAATCTCTCTCTCTCTTTCTCTCTCGCACGCACTCTCTCTCTCTCTTTTCCTCTGCGTGGGTTGTGGTGGGCCTAATAAAACCGATCCATAAGCCTATCTTAATAAATTGTACGCTTTTTTTTTCACTTTTTTTCTTTTTAAATTTTTTTGACTTTTTTAAAATTTCTGTTTTTTTAAAAAGTTTTAAGGGTTCGGTTCTTTTAAAATGTCAAGCGGGGAGAATAACGCAAAAACATCCCTTTCGTATTCACTATTGTGCGTATTAACCCCTTGAGGCCCAGAACGTAATTTTCTGAATTTTTAAACCTTTAGACGTTTTTTAACGAATATGAGCATATTTTTAGATATTACCTGTTTAGTATTCTTGCCACGGAAAATTTGGTATATTCGTATTGTTTTTTTTATGGCAAAACAACAGAGATTTTATATACAAAGGAAAGATCTGGCTTCAAGGGTTAAAATTTACGAAATAACACAGTCCCCTCTTCTACAAATAAAAAAAAATAGGGGGGTTGAGATTATAAGAACACAACTTCTTCCCTTCATTTTGCTTTTTTTATAAAAGACAAAAAAATAAGGATTCTGGGGTAAAATATTGAAAGTTCCTCTAATCTTCGTCTCCGTACCTTGAAAAACAACAACAATGTGTCTTTCTGGGCACAAGAAAATGAGTGTACCGTTATCCCGTTATCTATACTAGGCGTATTTCCTTGTTCTCCCTTCCTCTCCCTCCTTCTCCCTCCTTCTCGCCTCTACACCAGCGAGGGTTCGGCGGTAAAACAGTACCGTGGGGGGGCGAGGCGGGGGCAGCGTGGGGGGGTAAAATGGAAGGCGGCCCGAAGAAGTGGGTGGGGGGCAGGCTGATCGAAAAGGGGGAAAAGGGGGATACAGGCTATTTCAGAAGAGTCTTAGCCTAGGGAGGAAGGGGGAGAGAGAAGAGAAGGGGAGAGAAAGGGGAGAGAGAGAGAGAGAGAGAGAGAGGGAAAGGGGAGAGGAGAAGAGAGAGAGAGAGAGAGAGAAGAGGGAAAAGAGAGAAGAGAGAGAGGAGAGGAGAGGGAAAAGAGGGGAGAGAGAGAGAGGGGAGAGAAAGAGAGAGAGAGAGAGGAGGAGAGAGAGAGAGAAAAGAGAGAAAGAGGAGGAAGGAAAAATTTAAAAATTTTGTTAAAGAGATAAGGGGAAAAGAAAGGTTGAGGGAAAAAAAGCAAAAAAACGAATTAAATAGAAGGGGAATGGACAGACGGACGAAAGGAAGGAAGAACAGAAGGAAAATAAGAGACGGGAAAGAAACAAAGGAACCACAAGGATGCAAAGGAAGAAAAGGACAAGAAAGAGAGAGATGAAGAGAGAGGCATTTAGGCATTTAAATACATTTTTCCCCCTCCTTCCTTTCTTCCTTCGTTGTGTTTATCAGCAACTCGCTTAAACTCACTATTCCTTTTGTATTTAATGTCTGCTTCCTTTTCTTACCTTTTTGGGGTTACAAAACTATGGAGTGATGCACGTTAAGGGCCGAGCGAGTGGGCCCAGGGGGCGATGCTATTGAAGTATGTCAGCTTAAACGAAGAGAAAAAAAGAGAGAAAAAGGAGAGGGGGAGAAAAATGATGATTTTTTTGTGCCTTCATGTCGGGAGTATTGGCTTAAAAAGGTGATTTTCTCTTTGTATCATCGAACTTCAAACGCGATACTTTATACCCCTTGACCCTATCTTTTTTTTCCTCTCTCTCTCTCTTCTCTCTCTCTCTCTCTCTCTCTCTCTCTCTCTCTCTCTCCTCTCTCTCCTCTCCTTCTTTTTCTTCCTTAACCCGAATTCGCCCCCCTGAACTGAAGAAAGGGGGGCGTTCCACCGAAAAAAAAATTCCCTAAAAGAGTGAAGATCAAACACGGGACACAAAGGCACACAGCAGGCAGGGGACGCGGGTGCTGATGAGGCAAAGACCGTATTGCCTTTGACGATCCCCTAATCCGAAGAGAATGTCTCCCAGCGCTTGCTTCAGGAGGGAAAACTGATGTCTTGCAGGGTACTTTCTACTGTTTTAAAGGACGCGAGGGAGCCAGGAAGGGGACAAGGAACGAGGGGAAGAGAGGGGGAGGGATGTTTAACGATGCAAGTGTTTATGATTAATGAAATTGCATGGTAGGTTAGGCAGACGTTTGCTTGTCTTCTCGTGTGGGTGAAGGTGTTAAGGCGATGTAGGGTAGTGTGTGTGGATGGGACGGAGGGGAGGGAGGGGCAGCGCGGGTGGTGGGGGGTTGGGGCGCGGCGTGAATGGGAGGGGAGGTCGGGGGCTCTATAGTGTGAGCCCATCAAGGGAAACCAAAGGACGATCCTGACCCTGTTTGTCGCTGTGACTGTGCGCGGCGTCACTTTACCATGGGTTCCCTAAAGCAGTGTTTGTAACAACGTGATATAAGATGTACTCCTATAGTGTCTTTGGGCGGAAAAAGTGTCTAAAATCTCAACAGCGAATAATTTAGTCTTTCATCATGGCCCTGACAGCCATGAGAGGAAAGTGAGCGTGATGCACTAGGCCATGAAGGGCCGGTCTAGTGGCAGTCCATGTGGAGTCACTGTGTGGAACATGAGGGTGGCAAGGCACGGCAGCAAGGTACACGGAGCAGTGAGGGGGAGGCGGTACTCACGTTTGGCACAAGTTGGTCGGTGGAGCAGACGCGGGTCACCTTGTTGCGGTTGAGGTTTTTCTTGACGAAGCGCTCAATGGTGGCGTTGAACTTCATGAATAGGCAATAGGAAATGTACAAAGAGAACAAGACGAGAGCCTCGTACCAGTACACATTGTTATCCATAAAGAACAACACCAGCAAGAGCAGCGCTATGCTGTAGAAGGTCACGTCGCGGAACAGCGGCCACCACGTCAGGTCCAACACCGTCTTGGAAAACAACACACACATGCCGATCACAAACAAAATATTAAACACAGCCGAGCCCACGATAGTGCCGATGCCCACGTCGTCGAAGCTGATGAACACGCCGATCACGGACGTGAACAGTTCGGGGGCCGAGCCACCGGCCGCCATGAAGGTGGCGCCCGCCACGTCTTCCGAGATCTGCAGCTTCTCGATGATCACGTCGAGAGCCGGCACGAAGAACTCATCGCACACAATGGCGAGGGCCACGAACATGTAGATCATGCCCAGTACGTGCAGAATGATGGCGCCTTGTCTCCGCTCCTGCAACGTGAAGAGATCGGGCGGGAAGAGCGGTTTGGCGACGGGCAATGACTCATTGGAGGGCTCGGCGGAAGTCTCCAGCACCTCCTCGCTTTGTTCCGTGGAGGTGGCCTGGAGGAGGGATCTTGACCCCGCGGCGAGGCGGACATCTCGCGGGGATGAGTGTCGTGCAGCGTAGGGAGGGGAGTGCGCCCCCTGCAGCAGGAGGGCAGCGCCCACGAAGCCGAAGGTGAAAACGGTGACCCCTCCCAGCTGCAGCAGGCCGTGCCAGCGGCGGCGCCGCCGGAAGGGTGCGTGTCGAGGAAGGGTTGTCATTGCACGGGGGCGGTGGTCACTGATGGAGACGAGGGTACGTCCCCGCCGGTCCTGCTCTCACAATCATGTCCTGCAAAGAGAAAGACAACACACGTTAGACATTGGCAGAGGGAAGCAGCGCGATTTGCATACAAACAATGATGATTTATTAACACCAATTCGGGCGAACGGGCCAGCCATTTGCCTCTCATCTATTTTGCAGCCCCGCCGTGCAGAGGCCATCGCCGCCCCGGCCACAGGGAGGCGTCCCCGCCACCACCCGCGGCGGGGCGCCACGCTAAACAAATCTCACACTCCAGCCTTGTGTCCGACACGGTAAAGAGAGGGCGAACACTGATGAACATGTCCTCTTTGTGATAATCTGATTAGTACATCACCAACATCCCCACAGCGCCACACAGTGCTGCCAACACAGAGAACAGCTTTCAATCTGGCAGGGGGAACGGTGGTGGTGGTGGTGGTGGTGGTGTGGTGGGGGTGGTGATGGACTGCAGGGCGACCCCCCCTTCCCCCCTCCCCCCCCTTTCCCCGTGGGGGTCAGAAAAGGGAAAAAAAAAAAATTTTTTTTTTTTTTCCCTTTTTAAAATTTTTTAAAACCAAAGCAATTTTAAACCGGTCCGGGAAAAACCATTGTTATTCTTTCCCCTTAAAATTTAAAATTTTTCCCCCAAAAACCACCGTAACAATACCTTTCCTAAACGCCCCTTTTTTGGGGCCCCCCCCCCCCCCCAAAAACCCTCTTTTTTCCCCCTTTTTATGAAACCTTTTGGGTTTTTCCCAATTAAGATAATCTTTCTTCCTCTTCCCCCTTTTTCTCCCCTTAAAAGGCATTCCTCCTTACTTTCCCTTTTTTGCTTTTTCCTCTCTCTCTCTCTCTCTCTCTCTTTTTCTCTCTCTCTCCCCTCCCCTCTCTCTCTCTCTCCTCTCTCTCTCTCCCTCTCCTCCTCTCTCTCTCTTCTCTTTCTTTCTCTCTCTCTCCCCCTACCCCCTCCAAATCGTTTCCCTTCCTTTCCCAAAAAACATTATTTTGGGGGTTTACTGTGACACCCCTCATCAACCAGCCCAGCGGTTCCCCCCCACCCTCCCCACCCTCCCCCAAACCCCCACACCAAAACACAACCCCAAAACACAAAACCCCACCCAAAAAACAAACACACTGCCCCCAATCCCCGTTGGGCACTAGTTTTTTTCGGCACTCCCCACCTTCATTGATTCCCGCAGCACACTGGGCACTTCCCCCCCGCGGGGGCCCCTGCAGGGCTTTTCCTAACACACAACCCCAAAACACCACAAAACGCACACACACACACAAAAAAACCCCACACACAAACAAAAAAAAAAATGTTTCTGACCCATCGGGCTTGAATTCTCTATGATGATCGAAACACAATCAAAATCCCTACCGACCGTGCTATCTACATTCCTAGACATTCTTTCACACCCACCCACGCACTCTCACCCTCCCTCCTCCCCACACATGCACCTATCTAACAACCAAACTATAGATCCACCTACTTACCTACCCATCCTCACACCCACACCCACACCCACACACACACGGCTTCTACAACTCACCTAACGGCACTTTCCTTACTGCCGGAGAGGTGGCGGGCGAGGTACTGTCGACGCGGCTCCACTGGCACCACTGAGCCACCAAACCACTGGCAACCATGGCACTGTCATCACTATTGATCAACCAACCACACCAATCGCTTTCTGCCCCAAGGTCATCATACTTCCCTACCTACAACCTGTCTACAACCTACTACAACCTAACTTACAACCTGTCTACCCACAACCAACCTACAACTACTACAACCTAACCTACAATCTGTCTATCTATAACCTGTCTCATACCTACAACCTGTCTACCTACAACCAACCTACAACTACTAAAACCTAACCTACAACCTGTCTACTTACAACCTGTCTACCTACAACCTTCTACAACCTGTCTACCTACAACCTTCTACAACCTGTCTACCTACAAACCAAACCTAAAACTACTTTAAAACCTAACCCTACAACCTGTCTACTTTACAACCTTCTACCTACAACCTTCTAAACCTGTCTACTAAAACCTTCTACAAACTGTCTCCCTACATCAAACCAAACAACCTGTCTACTACAACCTCTCAACCCCTAAAAACCTGCTCATACCTACAACCTGTCTACCTACAACCTGTCTACCTCAACCTACTACAACCTCACCCAACCTACTAAAAACCGTCTACCACCCTACTAAAAAACCTGTCTACTCCTCTCTCATACTACAACCTGTCTACCTACACCTTTTAACTACAACCTGTCTCCCTACTCTTCTCCTACAACCTTTTCCCTACCTACAACCTTTTCTCTACACCTTCCTACCTAAAACCTGTCAAACCTAAAAATTGGTCACCTAAAACCTGTAATTTTAAACCTCCCTACAACCTGTCTACCTAAAACCTTCAATTTAAAACCTTTTACCACAACCGGTTACCAAAACCGTCTTTACCTTCCCAAACCTTCTCCCCAAAACCTTCAATTACAACCTGTCTACCTACAACCTGTCTACCTACAACCTCTCTACTTACAACCTGTCTACCTACAACCTGTCTACCTACAATCTGTCTACTTACAACCTATCTACTTACAATTTGTCTACTTACAACCTGTCTACCTACAACCTGTCTACTTACAACCTGTCTACCTACAACCTGTCTCCTTTCGGTTGACTACCTTTTCATGTCTATTTATAGCACTATTATTACATCCAGCGCTAAATTAACGCCAAATTAAACCCATTAAGGTTGATTGACGTTATATTAACTAGAATTAACGTCATGATTCTACCTACAAAGAGCGTCGTATCCTGTTCCACTCACACACGACCTACTTAGTTCTATATGGATCGCCTTTTTTACACTCCTCCACACCACCACCTCGCCCCTTCCACTTCCACATCCCCACTATTGCCTCCTCTTCCACCCCTCTTCCACTCCCCATCCCTGTAGTGCCTCCTCTTCCACTAATCCTTTCCAGCCTTCCACGTTATCTCCACTTAAATCTCCCAAGTTTCGATCTCTCCACCATCACCAACGCACAGCTTTTACATTAACAACTGGACAGAAAAAAATCGAAGAAGCTTAATAGTTATGATTCTACGTCACTTAAAATCACGAAATATTAACGAATAAATAAAATAATACAACCTTCGAATCTAAGAAATAATAAAGAGATCCGAAGTTTAGACGAATATTTCTGTTCACTAAACTTGGTCAAACCGTAAGATGATCAAGACAATATGAAAGTCAGTGCAATGCAGTAAAAGTAAACAAAAAAATAACAAATGCAATAATAGATTTGTAAATAAATTGGCCTGCCTGCCTGCCTGCCTGCCCCCTTTTCTGAAATATCTTACTGATTTGTTTTATAAGATTTGGCAGCACAGCGAGCTTTTTAGTTCTTCTTTTTGCCCTTGGCCAGACGCTTATGGTGTAAAAAAAAGATATACAGTAAGACCTCTCGCATTCGGACCCTCTCGCACTCGGACTCGGACCCGGACCCGGACTTTGACACTATTCGGACCTCCCCCCTTCTTTTTTTTTTTTTTTTTTTTTTTTTTTCTTTTTGGGGTCCCAAAAAACCTGCTATATTGCACCCAAATTTTTTTTTTTTTTTTCTTTTTTTTTAGGGGGCGAAATTTTTCCCAGCTAGTATATATCACCAGAAATTTTTTTTTTTTTTTTTTTTTTAGGGGGCGAAATTTCCCCAGCTATATATAATCACCTAGGAATTTTTTTTTTTTTTTTTTTTTTCATTCCCCCCATATTAAACCCCCAAATTATTTTTATTATCGGGGCATCCTTGGCCCCTTGGAATTGGGGGTTTTCTTTTTTTTTAGGGGCCAATTAAATAAAATTGCAAAATAAAATTAAAAAAAGGGGGAAATCCAGCTTTAGACAGAAGGAGGGCGAATCTGCTATTAATGAAAAGATTTTTTTTTTTTTCCCTTTTTTTTTTTGGGGCGAAATCTAGACATGGAGGGGTTCACAGGGTTTTTTTTCTTTTTTGTTTTTTAAAATTTATTATATTGGACTTTTCGACCTGCTAGCCACTTCCTTTGCGCATTGTCCGCTTTGGGGTTTTAACTGTTTTCGATTGTTTTCGCTGTTTTTTTTCCCTTTTTCCCCTATATAAATTAAATAAAACCTTTTTTGGAACCAGTCCCCTTACAACGCATTGCCCCCCCAAATTTCAATAAAAAAAATTTTTCCCTCAATAAGTAACTTCCAAAACAATTACAACAACAAACACAAAAACAAAGTTAAACAAGAACAACAGACGAAAAATCGACGTGTTTACTCCCCCGAAGTTTTGGGAAGGGGGAAAAAAAAAAAAGGAAGCAAAAAAGGGGGAGAAAAAGAAAAAAAGAAGGGAAAAAGGAATCAAAAAAACAAAAACAGAAAACAATTAAAAAGACAAAGAGAGAGAGAAGAGAGAGAGAGAGAGAGAGAGCGAAGAAAAGGGAGAGAGAGGGGAAGGAGAGGAGAGAGAGAGAGAGAGAGAGAAGAGAGAGAGGGAGAAAAAGGAGAGAGTTCAGACACAGACAAACATCAAAATATAGATATATTTTGACAAAAAAAGGGGAAAGGAAGAGAGAGAGAGAGAGAGAGAGGAGAGAAGAGAGAAAAGAGAGAGAGAGAGAGAGAGAGAAGAGAGAGAGAGAGAGAGAGAGAGAGAGGGGAAGAGAGAGAGAGAGAGAGAGAGAGAGAGAGACACAGACACACAGAGAAAGACATATATAAAGAGACAAAGAGAATACTAGTAACGGCTCCTCAGTCCTCACATAAGATTGGAGAGAAAGATTAATGATGATAATAAATAGAATTGTAAAGATGAAGGAAGGAAGGAGGGAAAGTTAGCAAATAGAAAGAAATGTGGAAGGTTAAAAGGAAGAATAATGATTAGACTACGGAATAAAATCTAAGGAAAGAGATGAATGGAGGAAGAATAAATAGAAGGGAAAGAAGGAAGACAGGAGAGGCAAGCAAACTAAAAAAAAAAAAAAAAAAAAAAAATTTGAGTAGGTACAGAATTTTTTTCTTCATATATAATAGAGTTCAGAAAAAACGTTCACAAAGAATATGGAACAAAAAACAAGGAGAATAAAACAGAAGATTAAATATAAAAACAAGTAGATGCAAATGAGAGAAGGAGGAGGAGGAGGAGGAAGGTGGGTGGGGAGATTTTGTGTGTGTGTGGTGTGTGGTGTGGTGTGGTGTGTGTGTGTGTTGTTTTGTGTGGGGTGGTGTGTGTGTGTGTGTGTGTGTTGTGTGGGGTGTGGTGGTGGTGGGTGGGTGGTGGTGGGTTTTGGTGGTGGGGTGGGTGGTGGTGTGTGTGGTGTGTGTGTGCGTGTGTGTGTGGCTGTGTGTGTGTGTGTGTGTGTGTGTGGTGAAATGGTTGTGTTGTGTGTGTGTGTGCCTTTTCTCCCTCCCTATCCACCTCCACCTCTCAAGCTCTTGCCATATCATAAGAGGATTAAACTTTGCCACAAGGGAATATCCGCAAGCGCCTTAGTTCCTCTGTCTAAGTTGGGCGATTTCATGAATGGATTTCTGAGTCGCTATGAAGAGGAAAGAGGAAGCCGTGTGAATGTGTGAATGTGAATAGGACGTCCGCTGCTTGATGAATAGTAATGCATAAGGTGGATAATACGGTTGATGAATAAGGTTGTAAGGTGGATAATACGTTTGATGAATAAGGTTGTAAGGTGATAAATAACAGATAAGCAAAGAGAATGTAATGGAAGGAAGAAAAAAAAGAGTGTTAGGGATACAAAAGGTGGTGTTAGAAGAAAAAAACAGTATATGGGTGGATACAAAAGGTGGTGTTAGAAGAAAAAGGAGTGTTAGGAGGGATAAAAGGTGGTGTTAGAAGAAAAAGGAGTGTTAGGAGGGATAAAAAAGGTGGTGTTAGAAGAAAAAGGAGTGTTAGGAGGGATAAAAAAGGTGGTGTTAGAAGAAAAAGGAGTGTTAGGAGGGATAAAAAAGGTGGTGTTAGAAGAAAAAGGAGTGTTAGGAGGGATATAAAAGGTGGTGTTAGAAGAAAAAGGAGTGTTAGGAGGGATAAAAAAGGTGGTGTTAGAAGAAAAAGGAGTGTTAGGAGGGTAAAAAAGGTGGTGTTAGAAGAAAAAGGAGTGTTAGGAGGGATATAAAAGGTGGTGTTAGAAGAAAAAGGAGTGTTAGGAGGGTAAAAAAGGTGGTGTTAGAAGAAAAAGGAGTGTTAGGGGGGTAAAAAAGGTGGTGTTAGAAGAAAAGGCAGTATTAGGGGGGAAAAAGGTGGTGTTAGAAGGAAAGGCAGTATTAGGGGGATAAAATAGGTGGTGTTAGAAGAAGAAAAATAGTATTAGGAGGTAGAGAAAATGGTGTTAGAAGAAAAAAGGAGAAGTAGCGGGTAGAAAAGATGGTGTTAGAGGAAGAAGAGGAGCAAAAGTTGAGTGTTAATATTATAGGAAGTCACACACTAAAGTCATCTGGCACTTAAAACACACGAAGACAAGACACTGAAGACATAAAATAAGACATACAGAAAGTGAGAAGGCGATTTGTTCCATTACATTTAAGAGACTATTAAAAAAAAAAAAAAAAAAAAAAAAAAATGAAAGGCGATTTGTTCCATTACATTTAAGAGACTGGCAAGATCATTTGACAATCTTTTCTTTTCGCAATGTTGAAGGAATGAAAATGATCTGGAGTTTGTGGTGGGCGTAAGAATGTCAATAGTGTCGTGTGTGGGTGGGTGATTTGGGTGAATATGCGGCTCGATTTTGTCCCTTGGGAATTTTCCGGCTGAGGCAAAGTTGGGGGTTTGGACCCCCAAGGTAGCAAGTGCCCCTGTGTCCTAATCGAAAGGGAAATAGGGGTCCATCCGGGTTTGGGCCCTAAAACGGGGGGATGATAGCGAAAAGGCAAGAACAATTACAGTTTAAACTCTACGGTAGCGGGTTGCCATGTTTCACTACCCCTTTTGCCGAGTGTTCTTTTAAACACACAACCACACTTTTAACCACCACCCCACCCCACACACAAAAACACCCCACAACACAACAAAACACACACACACATACCTACACACACCACCACACCCCACCACACAGACACCACACCACCACCACACACCCCAAAAAGACTTAAGTTTCCCTTCGCCCCCTTTCACCAGAACAAAAAACCTACGAAAAATGAAAAAAATTTCATTTTTTTTTGAAACTCTCTTGTTGTTAACTCAGTTTATCTTATTCCGGTTCACAAACTAAAGAAAATTATGTCTGACGAAAAAAAAGGGTTTTGAAATAGAGGCGGGGGGGGTTTGAAGGGGGGGAAGGGGAGAGAAGAGAGAGAAGAGAGAGAGAGGGGAGAGGAGAAGAGGGAAGAGAGAGAGGAGAGAGAAGAGAGAGGGAGAGAGAAGAGAGAGGAGAAGGGAAGGTAAAGAGAAAATGAGGAAGGGGAAACTGAAAAAAATCGGCTGGGGAAAAAAATTTGATTGAAATTTTTTGGAAAGATAAAAGGATAAAAGGAGTAGTGAGGGGAGGGGAGTGAAGGAGGGACAGAAAGAGAGAAAAAGAAAGAAAGGAACTCAAGGAAATGGACATGAAACGAACGTGTCGGGAAAGGTTTTTACAACCCCCCGCGTCCGCCCAGAAGACCTCAAAAAATAAAGATCGGGGAAAGGAACCCCTGTCAGAAATTTGCACCTCGAGACCTTACTCTGAATCCTGCAAACGTCTGCCCTGGGATCCTATCGGGGAGGCGATCTCACACACACACACACCCAGACCCCCCCACACAACACACACACACACACACACACACCACAGACAGCCCAAAACCGACAAACCACACACACACACACAAAAACAAAAACATAAGTCTTTTCCGGGAAAAGTCTTTTTTTTTAAAAGGGGTTTTTTTGAACTAAACGGGGTTTTTTTTAAATTTTCCTTTTCCCCCTTTTTCCTTTCCCCCACTTGTTTTTTTCCTTCCTTCTTCCCCCCCCCTTTTCTTCCTTTAAATTTTTTTGTAATTTTTTTGTTTTTTCTTCCTCTTCTTTCCCTCTTCTTTCCTTTTTTTGGCTGTAATTTTTTTTCTTCTCCCCTCTCCCCTCTCCCCTCTCTCTCTCTCCCCTTCTCCTCTCTTTCTCTTCCCCTATCCCCCTTTCCCTTCTCCCCCCCCCAAACCCCCCCTTCCTCCCCTCCTTTTTCCCTCTCCTTTTCTCCAACCCCCTTCCCCTTTTTCTCCCCCCTCCCCTTCTCCGTCCCCCTCTCGCCCTCTCTTTTCTCCCCCCCAAAACCTTTTAATCAATTTTTTAAAAGGGTCGGGGAAGATTTTTTTTCCTATCAGAAAACTGTAACTTAATAATGATAATGATGTAAAAAATGACGGGCAATAATGATAAAAAAACCCCAATAATAACAAATAATGAGGGGATTAAAAATAAAACAGCCGCCCTTTCCCTACTCCCCGAAATTTTTTCTTTCAAGGAAAATTATTAAGAAATTATGGGCATTATTTAAACATACACACACACACACCCACCCCACACCAAACACACCCCCAACCACACCCCCACGCACACACCACACACACACCCCCCCTAAACCCTGCTCCCTTCCAATCCGTAAAAAACTTCCCCCTAACCCCCAAACCTTCACCCCTCCTTCGGCGCAAAAATAATCGACTCCACCTAATTACTTTACACTGCCAGGCCGCACTAACTTAATAATAGAAAATCTGTACCCTTGGGCCGCCCCTCACGTCCTTGCTGGAGACTACATTTCACTCCTAAAGGTCAGGTCGCAAATTAAACTTTCCTTCGCCCAAACCAGCATTCCCTGAAAACCCACGCCATCAACCCTGGCACTGATTCCTGGCTGCCTGACGAAGGAGGAACCAGAGGAGGAGGAGGAGGAGGAGGAGGAGCAAAGGAGATATTCAAGGAGCATAAGAGGAGGAGAAGAAAAGGAAGATATTCAAGGAAGCAGAGGAGGAGTATGAGAAGAAAAGGAAGATATTTAATGGGAGCAGAGGAGGAGGAGGAGGTGGAGAAAAAAAGGAAGAGATTCAAGGAAGCAAGGAGGGGGAAAGAAGAAAAAAAAAATTTCCCAAAGGAAGCAAAAGGAGGAAAAAATAAGAAAAGGGAAGAGATTAAAAAGGAGAAAGAGAGGGGGAGGAAGGGGGAGGAGGAGGAGGAGAAAAAAAGGAAGAGTTTTAAAAGGAAGCAGAGGATAGGGGGAAGTAAAAAGGGGGAAAAGGGAAAAAAAGAAAAAATTCATTTTTTGTGTGTATAGTTTTCGCTCGTATCCTAAGTTTTAAGGCGACAAGTAGAGCATGAAAACACTGCTACTTTGAAATTTACGGTAAACGAAAATTTAGCCGTGAGAACTTATATCGGGATTGTTTTGAGGATAAGGAACGAAATATAATGTTATGTTGTTTTGTGTTCCCATACAACAAAATCGATAGTACAGGCTCACATACTACTATTACTACTACTACTACACCTACACCTACTACTACTACTACTACTACTACTACTACTACTACTACTACTTCTGTTCCCAAAACCAAATCCCCCCACAAAAACCCAACAACTACTACTACAAAACTATTTAAAATTTGATACGGGTACCCCACCACACAACTCACTCCCTTACTGCTCCCCACCACTGTTTAACCACCACCACAAAAACTACTACTACTACTACTGCTCCCACCACCCAAAAAAACAACAAAAAACTACTACTACTTTTAAACAATAATTTACAAAACTCCCATTCTACTACTACTATAGCCCCTACAAAAAAAAACTATCACAACTAAAACTCCATAAAAATAACGTAAAAACCCCCCCAAACCCTTCGTTTCCCCTTCTACCATGATTTCTTCCCCTCCTCCACAACCCCAAACCCCACCCCCCACCCCCAAACCCCCCCCAACCACCACCACCACCACCACCACCCCCCGGAAAACCGGTGGGGTGCCCCCCAGGGGCCTTTCCCAACCGTGCCTGGCGGGGTATTTATGGCAGGGATTTGCCTTTATGACTGGAGGACCCAAAGGCAAGCCAGGCAGCCTCACGCCGGGAAAACAAAGGCAGGTCACTATGCTACTGTAGACCTCTCAACGTAGCTATTCCCGCCCTTGGGTTGGGGAGGGATTTTTTGACGCCTTTTTCCCTCTCTCTCTCTCTTCTCTCCTCTTTCTTTTCCCCCTCCTCTCCCTCCCCCATCCTCCCCTTCTCTCTCTTTCCCCCTTTTCCCCTTTTTTCTCTCTTCTCTTTTCTCTTCTCCTCTCCTCTCTCCTCCTCTTTCCCCTCCTCTTTTCTCCCCCTCTCCCCTCTCTCTCTTTTTTTTGTGTAAGGGCCCCTCCAAAATACCCCTAACAAACCATTTTTTTTCTGTCCCAATTTTTTTCCCCTTTTTTAACTTTAGTGGGGGTGGGGTTTTGTGTGTGTGTGTGTTGGTTTTGGGGTTTTTGGGGGTGTGGGTGGGGGGGGTTGGGTGGGTTTTGGGGGGGTTGGGGGGGTGGGTTGGGGGGGGTGAGTGGGGGGGTTTGGGGTTTGGGGGGAGTGGGTGGGTGGGGTTTTTTTGTTTGGGGGTTGGGGTGTTTTGGGGTGTGGGGTGTGTGTGGGGTGTGGGGGTGGGGGGGTGTTTTTGTGGGGGGTTTTGTGTGTGTTGGGGTGTTTGTGTGTGTTGGGGTGTGTGTGTGTGTGGGGTGGGGGTTTGGGGGACCTAGGGGAACCTGTATTTTATGGGTTTTGCCCGCCTTTTGGGCTTAAAAACCCCGAGAATCCCCCGGGGTTTGAAACCCCGGGGGGAGGAAAGATGATGGGTGGGCTTTTTTTTAAATCCCTAGCCCCCCCGTCCACCCACGGAAAAAGTAATGGGGGGCCAGCCCCCAGGGTTTTTTTAACCCCCCCCCCCCCGAGGTGGTGGGCCTTCCCCGGCCCCAAAACTAATATGCAGCAGGGGGTAATTTAAATTGCTCTGAGGGAAATTTTCCTAAACAAAACCAAAAAAAGAAAAAAAAACAAGAGTGTGTGGGGTTTTTCCCCCTTTCCCCAAGCGCAACCTTTTTCAAATTCATCCCGGTAATCGGGGGGGGGGGGGGGAAATCAAACTGACTAACGTTTTAAGCATTCCCGAGTGGGGTCCATTAAAAAATTTTTTATGGCTGTTAAAGGGGTTCGTTTAAAAAGTTCCCTTTCCCTTTCCCTTTCCTTTTTCCCTTTCCCTTGGGTTTTCCCCTTTCCCTTTCCCCAAACTTCATTTACTACCTTTTTTTTCCTTCCTTACTTTACCCACCTCCTTCCCTTTTCCCTTTCCCTTTTTTCTTTTCCTTTTTTCTATATACCCTCCTTCCCCTTTCCCTTTTCTACATCCTCTTTTTCATTTCCCTTCCTTTTTCCCCCTTTTCCCATCTTCCCTTTTCTTCCCTTTTCCTTTTTTATATTCCTTTAAAACCCCCCCTCCCTTCCTTTCTTTTCTTTCCAAACCTTCCTTCCCCATCTTCCTACCCTTCCCCCCTTATATTGTAGTTTTTAGTAAAAACCCCCTTTTTTTTTTCCCATCTTCACAGAGAGAGAGAAGAGAGAGAAGAAGGGGAAAAGAGAGGGAGAGAAGAGAGAGAGAGAGAGAGAGAGAAGAGAGAGAGAGAGAGGGGGGAGAAAAGAGAGAAAAGAGAGAGAGGGGAGAGACTTACTAATTCCCTAAATTTTTTTCCCGAAATTTACCAAAAGGGCCCCGCGTGGCATGACCCAACTGAAAGTTTCTTTTCCCCTCTCCTCTCCCTCTCTTCTCCCCCCCTCTCTCTCTCCTCTCTTCTTCCCCCTCTCTTCTCCCCTTCCCTTCTCTCCTCTCTCTCTTCCCCCGTCTTCGCCCCTTTCCCAAAAGACATGACCCGGGGCCCCTTTCCCCCTTTCCCCCCTTTCCCCCCCAAAAGAAAAAACCCTCCCTTCCTTTTTTTCCTTTTCCCCCCCTTCCGGTTTTTTTTTTTTTTTCCCCTTTCCCCCTTTCTCCTCCTCTCCTTTCCTTTTCCTCTTCTTCCCTCCCCCTCTCTTTTTCCCCTCTCCCTTCTCTCTCTCTTTTCCCCTCTCTCTCTTTTCCCCCCTCCCCTCTCCTCTCTCTTCCCGCCCTCCTCTCCTCCTCTCTCTCTCCTCCCCGCATAGTTTTTTTTCCATTCCTATTACATATTTTCTTCACTTTTTTTTTTTTTTTTCCTCTGATTTAAAAAATTCCCCTCCGGGCCCCAACAGACTATGTTTTTTTTTTTCCCTTTTTAAATTTGCGTTTTTTTTTTTTTCCCCCTCCTCTTCTCCTCGTTCCCATTCTTTCAATTGTGGGGAAGTTCACTACTCTACAAAAAAATTTTTTTTTATTTTTCTGGGAAAAAAAAAAATACCCCAATTTAAATTTTCGATAAAACTTTTTTAATGGGGTATGCCTTTGAAAATTTTGGTCCTCATCGGGTCTCTTTGTCCACTCTGAAAACTTCTTGGTACAATAAAATCATGTTTCCCGGGGGCCGTGTTTTGCTGCAAATATTTTCCTTTTTATATCCAAGTATCCCGAGATTTTTTTTCCCCCTTTTAAATTTCAAAGAGTTTTCATCACTTTTTATGTTTTTTTTTTTTTTAAATTTTTTATATTTTTTGGTTTTGCAGGTTTAAAAATTTTAGGCCCTGAAGGGTAGTCCCCCTGAAAGCTTCTCTTTTCTCCTCTCTTCCCCTCTCTCCTCTCTCCTCCTCTCCCCCTCTCCCCCTCTCAATTTCTTCTTCTCTCTCTCGACTCTCTTTTCTCTCTCTCCCCTCTCCCCCCTCTCTCCCCTCTCTTTTTTTTTTTTTTTTTTTTTTTTTTTTTTTTTTTTTTTCCTCTTTTCGTCTCTCTCGTCTCTCCCCCCTTTTCTTTCCTCTCCCTCTCTCTTTCCCCCCCTCTTTCTCCCTCTTCCTCTCCCCTTTTTTCTTCCCCTCTCTCTCTCTCTCTCCCTCCCTCTCTCTCTCTCTCTTCTTCTCTCCTCTCTCTCTCTTTTCTCTCTCTCTCTCAACCCTGCGAAAATTTTAAAATTTTCTTGCTTTTTTCAAACCAAATCCCAAAAGGCCCTTCTATTTTTTTTCGTTTGGGGGTTTTCCCTTAAATTTACAAAAATTTTCCCCTCTTCCCCTTTTTCCCCCCGTGCCGGGAGTGGTTTCCAAATGGTGCCGGGGGAGGCCCCAAGGGGGGGAACACACTCACGGGGGAATGTTTCCCCGGCCTTTTTGCTCCCACCCCATTTTTAAATTTTAAAGTTTTAAATGTGGCCCCCAAAAAGACCCGTTTGGGGTTTGGAAAAAAGGGGAAAAGAAAAGAGAGAGAGGAGAAGAGAAAAGAAGAGAGAGAGAGAGAGAGGAGAAGAGAAGGGAGAGAGAGAGAAAGGAGAGATGAGAAAGAGGGGAAACCAAAAAAAAGACTACAAGGGGACCCCCCCCAAAAGTTTTTATTTTCTTTTTCCTTCCCAAAGATAGGAGAGCCCGACTCCCCTATTTGGGGTTTTTCGGTGACCCTTGGGAAAAATTTTCACCCCCACACACACCGACACACCCCACACAAACACCCCAACACCCCACACACACAGGAAGGGGGGCGGGTTTAGGGAAAAGGCACTGTACAAAAACCCCCCCTCCTACAAAAACCAAAATAAAAACATGGGATTTCCCAAATCCCCCCTATTGACAAACCCTCTCCTCCTCTTATGTTTTTTATGGAACTTTTTGATAAACTTTGGAGGGGGAAAATAAAGGGTTTTTTTTTTTGTTTTAACACTTCCAATTTTTCAAATTTCCCCTCCCCTCCCCTCCCTCCCTTCCCCCCTCCTCCTCCTCCTCCTCCTCCTCCCCCATCCTCCTCCCCCCCTTTTCCTCCCTCCTCCTCCTCCTCCTCCTCCTCCTCCTCCTCCTCCTCCTCCTCCTCCTCCTCCTCCTCCTCCTCCTACACTTCTTTCTTCTTCTCCTCCTCCTCCTCCTCCTCCTCCTCCTCCTCCTCCCCCTCCTCCTCCTCTTCCTCCTCCCCCCTCCTCCTCCTCCTCCTTCTCTCCCCTCCTCTTCTCCTCCCCCCTTTTCCTCCTCCTCCTCCTCCCTCCCCCTTTCCTCCTCCTCCTCCCCCTCCTCCTCCCCCCTCCTCCTCTCAGTTCAACATGCGGCAAATTTACATCAACACAAGAAAAGAAAGTTGCTGGCTTGACCTAAGTGTAACAATGAATTAATAGTTACGTAGTTTTAGCCTTCGTTATTGTTATTAGTCACGTCTTGGATAGCGGGATGATGGGGTACATATAGGTTTTTTCCCTTTAATTTTCGAACATAAGGATGCGTTGCTATTAAATATTGTAATCATCCTCCTTTCCCTCCGTTCTTTACATTCCTCCTCCATCCCATCCATCCATCCCTCCCCCTCCTCCTCTCTCTCCTCCTCTCTCCTCTTTCTCTCTTCTCTCTCTCTCTCTCTCTCTCTTCTCCCCTCCCCTCTCTTCCCCATCTTTCCCCCTCCTCCTCCACGATTCTCTCTCCTCTTCCTTCTCTCTCACACTACCCCCCCCCCCCCCCCCCCCCCCCCTCCCCCCCCCTCTACCCCCCCCCCCACCACCTCCCTCCCCCCCCCCCCCCCAACCCACTTTCTCCCCTTAAAAAACACCCCCAAAAAACCCCCCAGAACCCTTTTCCAAAAACTTGTTTTTGTTAATGACCTAACTTTGTCTTTACAGAGGCATTACCTAACTACCATACATTGCCTCCCCCCCCCCTCTCTCTCTCTCTCTCCTCTCTCTCTCTCTCTCTCTCCCTCTCTCCTCTCTCTTCCTCTCTACTTCTCTCCTCTTCTCTCTCCTTTTCTCTCTCTCTCTCTCTTCTCTCTTCTCTTTTTCTCTCTTCTCTTTCTTTTTTGTGTGTGTGTGTGTGTGTGTGTGGTGTGTGTGTGTGTGTGTGTGTGTGTGGGTTTAAAGTTTTTTTTTCTTGTTGCATTTCTCTCATTACGTCACAAAACAGTGCAAGAATGAGGGGCAGAGATGGTGATGAAGGAGAGAAAGTGACGGTGAGGCGAAGGTGAAGTTGACGAGATGAATGGAAGGTATGAGGGAATTGAGATGAGCGAAGAGAGCAGAGAGTATACCAAAGAAAAAAGAAAGAAAAGAGAAAATAAGAGAGATGAATGGTGAAAATGATGAGAGATGAGAGGCAAGGGTGAGGGGTGAGGGATGAGGGAGGGGAATTAGAGAAAAAAGTTTGTAGAGATGAGGAATGAGAGAGAGAGAGAGAGAGAGAGAGAGAGAGAGAGAGAGAGAGAGAGAGAGAGAGAGAGAGAGAGAGAGAGAGAGAGAGGAGAGAGAGGGAGAGGAGAGAGGAGAGAGAGAGGAGAGAGAGAGGGGAGAGGAGAGAGAGAGAGAGAGAGAGAGTGACGAACAGTCTCTCCAGTTAGGAAAAAAAGTTCTTCGAGGAGAGACTAATTCCTTGACGCTAAAGAGAAGAAGAGAGAAGAACTAGAGTAAGAGAAAATAAAGAGAGAAATAAGTAAGTAAGAGAAAGAGAGAAGAACTAACAATAGCAATTTTTTCCTTCCCATCGTCTTATTATACCTTGGAGAGTGACCGAAATGTTCCCTAAAAATAGCTACAAGATGTTAATGTATCCCATATTACACCATACAAACACTATAGGTACAATTGGTTATTTTTACGGGTGTCAAAATCTGCTCCCTTGCTTGCTTACTATGCTGATCTATTATGCCAGGAGAAGGTAATGTACGGTTCTTCTTCTAAATTCAGCTGTATTTTATCCACGTTAACTCTAGTCTTCAGTAAACATTAGGTAATTTTAACATGTGACATTAACCCTTCCATCGCACCAGGTCTTGTCCTTTGCTATATACAATCTTCTGTTGTTAGCGTAAATTACGAAAAATGCTTATTATTACCAATTTTAGCTAGTGGACAAGGCTACTAACCAGGTCATATCTATAAAACATTGCTTATATTCATTAAAATGGTCTAATGATGGCCAAATTACTATGGAAAATACGTTATGGGCTTCAAGGGGTTAAGATAGAATGGAATTTTCGCCTCGGTAAAAAAATAGACTATAGTTGATGTCTATCTATCTATCTCCCAGTCTGTCTCTCACTCAGTCACAAACACACGATGGAAGCCAAGTTTAGGAAGTCTAGTTTACATCTGTCTATCTGTCTGTCTCACTGTCTGTCTATCTGTCTATCTCACTGTCTGTCTATCTGTCTATCTCACTGTCTGTCTATCTGTCTGTCTCACTGTCTGTCTATCTGTCTATCTCACTGTCTGTCTATCTGTCTATCTCACTGTCTGTCTATCTGTCTATCTCACTGTCTGTCTATCTGTCTATCTCACTGTCTGCCTATCTTTCTATCTCACTGTCTGTCTATCTGTCTATCTCACTGTCTGTCTATCTGTCTATCTCACTGTCTGTCTATCTGTCTATCTCACTGTCTGTCTATCTGTCTATCTCACTGTCTGTCTATCTGTCTATCTCACTGTCTGTCTATCTGTCTATCTCACTGTCTGTCTATCTGTCTATCTCACTGTCTGTCTATCTGTCTGTCTCACTGTCTGCCTATCTGTCTATCTCACTGTCTATCTATCTGTCTATCTCACTGTCTGTCTATCTGTCTATCTCACTGTCTGTCTATCTGTCTGTCTCACTGTCTGCCTATCTGTCTGTCTCACTGTCTGCCTATCTGTCTGTCTCACTGTCTGCCTATCTGTCTGTCTCACTGTCTGCCTATCTGTCTATCTCACTGTCTGTCTATCTGTCTATCTCACTGTCTGTCTATCTGTCTATCTCACTGTCTGTCTATCTGTCTATCTCACTGTCTGTCTATCTGTCTGTCTCACTGTCTGCCTATCTGTCTGTCTCACTGTCTGCCTATCTGTCTATCTCACTGTCTGTCTATCTGTCTATCTCACTGTCTGTCTATCTGTCTGTCTCACTGTCTGCCTATCTGTCTGTCTCACTGTCTGTTTATCTGTCTGTCTCACTGTCTGTCTATCTGTCTGTCTCACTGTCTGCCTATCTGTCTATCTCACTGTCTGTCTATCTGTCTATCTCACTGTCTGTCTATCTGTCTGATCTCACTGTCGTCTATCTGTCTTCTCACTGTCTGTCTATCTGTCTATCTCACTGTCTGTCTATCTGTCTTCTCACTGTCTGTCCTATCTGTCTATCTCACTGTCTGTCTATCTATCTATCTCACTGTCTGTCTATCTGTCTATCTCACTGTCTGTCTATCTGTCTATCTCACTGTCTGTCTATCTGTCTATCTCACTGTCTGTCTATCTGTCTATCTCACTGTCTGTCTATCTGTCTATCTCACTGTCTGTCTATCTGTCTATCTCACTGTCTGTCTACTGTCTATCTCACTGTCTGTCTATCTGTCTGTCTCACTAAGTCGCAACATAAAGTTTAGCAATCTTTCACGCTTCACCTTGCCTTGTGGATTATGACCGTCGTTCGGCAAGTCAGCGGCAAAACAAGAAGAAATCAAAATAATGTACAAGCAGTGAAAAGTCTGCGTTTTCGTCCATCTCCTTAAAAACAGAGCAGCGCCGGGAAACATTTTATTTGTGGCGTGAAAAGCGAAGGTTGGGGATAGAAGGACAAGAAGGAGAGGCTTGAGGATGCTTCAATTATGGAAACAGTCAGTAAAAATAAAACCTCAACCTCAAGATCTCAAGAGAAGAAGGATTCCGAGTTGACACAGAGAGAAGAGATGAAGATTGGAGAAGGAGAGGAGACAGAGTGAATGAAAAGACTGGAGAAGGAAGAGAAGTGGAAAGAAAGGAAGGAAGCGAATGTAAGAAAGGTGAATGCGAAGTGCGGAGTCCAAAGGCAGAGGAATGGCGGACGAGAAAGACATGAAATATACATGTTTATTGAACCGGCACAAAAGAGGTTCATTTCTTAGGATCATGGCGTGGGTGAGTGCGAGGGAAGGTAGTAAAGTATGACAAGACAATGGAATAGACACCTTTATATCACTCTTATTTATCGTCGCGGCAAAGCAAGTCGAATTATTACGTATTACTTCATAACTGGAAAACATTTAGACCTCACACAATGTATTTCAAGACAACGTGAGCTAAACTAACTATCGATACTGTTTTCGTAATAATCAATAGCTTGTATTTCTTTAACACAGAGCTTTTGTGTGGAGTGTGGGAGTCTTTTTCCGGTCTGTTGGGAATACCACAGAAGAGCTGCTACAACTACGCCCCTTTCTGGTTCTCGCGCGGCAGTTTCCAGAGAAAAACAAAGCCATAAGGTTGTTCCCGCGCTGCCAAGGAAACTCCCGCCCTTACTACTCTGTAAAGTGCATGGCGAGGAGAGGTGGGGGGAGGAGGAGGAGGAAAGGAGGAGGAGGAGGAGGAGGAGGGGAGGAGGAAGGAGGAGGAGGAGGAGGAGGAGGAGGGAGGAGGAGGAGGAGGAGGAGAGGAGGAGGAGGTGAGGTGCAAGACGGTATCGTTATCAGAGGGACGGAGATGAAGCATTATCTGTCACATGGCCGCTTCATTTGCCAAAGATAGAGTACTTCTTAATTATGTTTGAGAGAGAGAAGAGAGAGAGAGAGAGAGAGAGAGAGAGAGAGAGAGAGAGAGAGAGAGAGAGAGAGAGAGAGAGAGAGAGAGAGAGAGAGAGAGAGAGAGAGAGAGAGAGAGAGAGAGAGAGAGAGAGAGAGAGAGAGAGAGAGAGAGAGAGAGAGAGAGAGAGAGAGAAAAAAAAAGTAGAGACAGGTGGCACTAACTAACAGCTGGATATTTGTTGGTCTTTTGTCTCCGCTTCCCCGGCACGAATTTGCACCTGGAC
>JACEEZ010012518.1:325000-332500 GCA_016584305.1 Chionoecetes opilio | reverse complement strand
CACATACACATACACACACACACACACACACACACACACACACACACACATACACACACACACACACACACACACACACACACACATACACACACACACACATACACACACACACACACACACACACATACACACACACAGACACATAAAAACTTCGTTACTAAGATAATACATAAAATCTTGGGTCATCGATGCTTTACCGTGAGTAAGCAATCACATTACCCAGAGCGAGTGAGGAGGAGGAGGAGGAGGAGGAGGAGGAGGAGGAGGAGGTTAAGAAGGAAAAAGGTACTCTTACTATGTGTGTGTGTGTGTGTGTGTGTGTGTGTGTGTGTGTGTGCGTGCGTGTGCGCGTGTGTGTGTGTGTGTGTGTGTGTGTGTGTGTGTGTGTGTGTGTGTGTGTGTGTGTGTGTGTGTGTGTGTGTGTGTGTGTGTGTGCTTCCAATATTAACTTCTGAAAAATATCCCAATTTAGTGTGTAATCATAGGTAAACAGGCGCCAAAACAGCTTCTGATACAAGGCAAACACAACACAACTTTAATATGACTTACAATACAGTTAGAATAATGCAGGAAAATGATACAGTGACTCCTTGGTTATGACGGTGAGTAAGTAAATCAAAGGTCTTCATACTAAATGTTCTTTTTGTTTGTGTTCATACTTATTGTTATTTGGGGGAGATAAAGGGTTTCATTATCTTGTATTTTAGGTTTAATACTTTTTTTTGGGCATAAACATATATTTTTTTTGGGGGGGGTCATCAACATTTCTTGAAGAACTTTAATATTTTCTTGGGGCAGCAACATATTTTAGGGGCATCAATATTTTCTAGGCCTCAACATATATTTGGAAGGTCTCAACATTTTACGAGGCAACACTAATTTTAAGGTATCAACATTTTTTGGGTATTAACATTTTTTAGTGGGGACTCAACATTTCTCTAAGAGGAGTTCAACTTATTTTTTGCTACTTCAACAATCTGTACAGAACTTTAATAATTTTTTTTTTGGGGGGGGGGGTTAACATACTTTTAGAGGCTTCAATAGTTTTTGGGAAGCTTCAATGTTCTTTCGGGTTGAGGACTCTAGAATTGTTTTTGTGGGGGAGACTTTAATATTTAACTGATAAAAAACAGCAACAAGGTAATCTAGGTATCGTATTTCCAACAAATTCAGCTCTTTGACATACATTCATAGAAAAAAGAAAAAAATCTTACACCACCTTTAGCATGCCTTGACAAAATTCTTCTTTAACCTATCTATGTTTTTACTCTCACCACCTCTACCATCACCACCACACACTATAGACCACCATCACCACTACATTTACCACTACACATCACAATCCTAACCACACTTGCCACCACTACACTATAAACCACCATCACCACTACATTCACCACCACACACTACACACCACAATCCTAACCACACTCACCACCACTACCATCACCATTCACTACACACCACAATCCTAACCACACTCACCACCACTACCATCACCACCACACACTATAGACCACCATCACCACTACATTCACCACCACACACTACACACAATCCTCACCACACTCACCACCACTACCATCACCACCACACACTATAGACCACCATCACCACTACATTCCCCACCACACACTACACACCACAATCCTAACCACACTTACCACCACGACATGAACTTCCACCACCACCACACTAATCATAATCCCTCACCTGGGTCTCTTCTTCCACCTGTCCACCTACACAGTCCCATTAAGCGTGTGACCTTGACCCCAACACCTGATTCCCCTGGTCCATTACGGTGCGTGGGAGGGAGGGGAGAGGTGGAGGAGGGAAGGGAGGGAGAGAGAGGAGGGAAGGGAGTGAGAGGGGAAAGGTGGAGAAGGGAAGGGAGGGAGAGAGGGGAGGGAAGGGAAGGGAAAGCCAAAGGAGGGAAGGGAGGGAGAGAGGAAGAGGTAGAGGAGGGAAGGGAGGGCGAGAGAACGCTTATCCTAATGGCATACACCCACACGTACCAAAATTGATCCTTGAAGTCGATTTCTATGCAGTACAAGATTAATGAAACGGAGTCACTATTTTGGGAGCGAAGGTGTGAAGGAAAATGGGAGGGAAGGAAGGGAAAGGTGCGGGTACTGGAAGGGTAACAGAAGAGTAAGAAAATGAAGAATGAGAGAGGTAGAAAATCACCGGGCATGGCGTATCGTCGAAAATGGAAGGATGAGGACATGAGGAATCGAGAATAAAGATGGGAAGGGAAGCACAAAGAATGGAAGAAGAGGACGTAGAATAAAAACTAGTAAGAGGCACGAGCTAATTAAAAGGAAGGTGGTGGTTGGATAAGAAGAAGAAATACATAGTGTGGAAGAGAAAGGAAAGAGTGAGAGGGAAGAAGTCGCAGAGGAGAGAAGAGGATCGAGAAAGGGAAGGCGGGAGTCCCAGAGGTAATGGAGGCGGTTAAGTGGACTGGAACCTGACCTAACAGGATCGAGCCCCTTGACTAACCCAACTAGGCGGTGGTAAGCGCATCACCTAACCTCACGTCCACGAGGGAACAGTGTCTTGGCCAAGCCCTGGACATCCAAGGCCCCTCACGCGACGCGGAAGAAGAGGGCGAAGAGTCATGAGGCGGCCCGGGTAGTCTTCTAACCCAAGGTCTATTGAGTACAACTATAGACCTGTGTATACTATATAGACCTTGTTCTTACCTTTAGCTTGTATAGGGGATCAAGTACGCTGTTCAAGGTGATATTAAGATATATACATTGTGGGTGCAGAGTCATCATGGGTTTTTTGGTACTATTGCCCATGCACAGATCCGCCGCACTCCTCTGGCAAAGGAGACGACAGAAAAGATTTGAAAGTACTAAAAAATGTGTTCGTCTCGGGCTGGTGAGTTACGAAATCAGTCTTTTCCTTCTCAAACTATTTTCATAAACTTGTACTTTTCTCTTTATCATAAATTTTTCAGTCCTACTTTCCCTACGGCGGGTTGGGCGAAAGTTTGGCACACGCGGCTCAAAAACACTTGGCGGGAGTAGTCACGTGTGCCCAGGTCCATGTCCTTTATACTCTGCTTTTTTAACGAGGCAAAAATCCTGACTCCTCGCTTCTTACTGACTGATATTTGATGCCAGGAGAAGGGAATACTACACTTCTTCTAAATTTCAGCTGTATTTTATCATAGCTAACCATATCATAAGGTAAACAAAGGCACAATTTTAAGCATGAGACCTTAAGATAGAATGGAATTTTAGAAAAATGGAAAAATAGACTTTAGTTATTGAGTGATTCTATAGCTATGACCTGTTTAGTATGCTTCTCGACTAACTAATTTGGTATATTCAGTTAGTTTTCCTTATTTTATGGCTAACAACAGACGATTTTATATAGGTAAGGAAAGATCTGGGCGTGAAGGGGTTAGGAGTGTGTGAGTGTTCCCAGATCGCACAGGACGTGTAGGAATCAGCTGCCTCCATGACGCCTGCACGGGGCTCAGGGCGACACAACGCTGCTCTCGTTCCGTTTCGAATTAAAAGTTTTCCATCACACTTATTGCATATTGTGAAAATGAAGAGCTAGAAAATTCATTATATCGAGTAACTCATGCCAAAAAAGTTATTGTCCTGAGGATGCTGAAATATCGTGACTGTTATATTGTTTCATTACATGTTAAACTCACTACATCTCTCATCTCAGTCAATAACTTTGGCCTTTTTTCAAGACAAATAGAAAGGTGCAGAAGTATAAGAGGACGAACCGTGTTATGTGGAAAGATAGAGTGTTGGAATACGTGAGTGAGAGATAGGATTTAACCCCTTCACGCCCAGATCTTTCCTTTGCTATATGAAATCGTCTGTTATTAGCCATACAACTACGAAAAAGTAACTAAGTAAACCAAATGATCTAATGGACAAGGATATTAAACAGGTCATATCTATATATTATTGCTGATGTTTGTAAGGAGTGTTGGCTGGCTAGGGTGACGGCTGGGCAGGAACTCCGTGCCCGGAACCCGTGCCGCCGACTCTGAAGCCTCGGAGCAGTTGGCGAGCGTAACAAGCCAACACTCCTTACAATGTTCATTAAAATCGTCGAATGGTGGTTATATTACAATGAAAATTACGTTTTGGGCCTCAAGGGGTTAAATGGAAAGATAAAGTGTTGGACTATGTGAGTGAGAGATGGGCTTTAAGAGTGATAGGCTTAGCGGATGTGAGAATGAGGTGCATGGATAGGTGCAAATACAGACTCTTCTGCCGTAGTCACCCCCTTGAGGGCCTTCCAGGGGGGATGTGTCAGTGTGATAGTAGTAGTAGTAGTAGTAGTAGTAGTAGTAGTAGTAGTAGTAGTAGTAGTAGTAGTAGTAGTAGTAGTAGTAGTAGTAGTAGTAGTAGTGGTAGTAGTGTGTAGACCAAGACAAGATAATGCAAGAAGTAACACATCACCTCTCATAACCCTGTGATTGTCTGTAAAACAACACTCTTCACTATAAGCACAATCACCTCACCATCACCTCACGTCATAAAATTCAACCTCACCATCACCTCACGTCATAAAAATCAACCTCACCATCACCTCACGTCATAAAAATCAACCTCACCATCATCTCACGTCATAAAATTCAACCTCACCATCACCTCACGTCATAAAAATCAACCTCACCATCACCTCACGTCATAAAAATCAACCTCACCATCACCTCACGTCATAAAATTCAACCTCACCATCACCTCACGTCATAAAAATCAACCTCACCATCACCTCACGTCATAAAAATCAACCTCACCATCACCTCACGTCATAAAAATCAACCTCACCATCATCTCACGTCATAAAAATCAACCTCACCATCACTTCACGTCATAAAATTCAACCTCACCATCACTTCACGCTATAAAAAATCAACCTCACCATCACTTCACGCCATAAAAATCAACCTCACCATCACTTCACGCCATAAAAATCAACCTCACCATCACTTCACGTCATAAAAATCAACCTCACCATCACTTCACGTCATAAAATTCAACCTCACCATCACTTCACGTCATAAAATTCAACCTCACCATCACTTCACGTCATAAAATTCAACCTCACCATCACTTCACGTCATAAAATTCAAACCTCACCATCACTTCACGTCATAAAATTCAACTCACCCATCACTTCACGCTATAAAAAATCAACCTCACCATCACTTCACGCCATAAAAATCAACCTCACCATCACTTCACGTCACAAAAATCAACTTCACCATCACTTCACGTCATAAAATTCAACCTCACCATCACCTCACGTCATAAAAATCAACCTCACCATCACTTCATGTCACAAAACTCAAAGTAACATGACAGGAGAGACAATCATGAGCACGTCTATCTGTCAGGGATTGAAATGACCTGACCTGACCTATAACCTTCAACTCCACACTCAAGAATAACAAGGAAGGTTGAACTCTTTCCCGTCCGAATCTTTCCTTTGCTATATAAAATAATCTGTTGTTAGCCATAAAATTACGAAAAGTAACCTAATTTACCATATTAGCTAGTGAACAAGTACACTAGACAGGGCTTATCTATAAAATATTGCTTATATACATTAAAATCGTCTAATGGTGACTAAATTACGATGGAAATAAGGTGCTGGGACTCAAGGGGTTAAGGTCACAGTCAGACGAGGCATAAGGACTGGGGAACACAACCCTTCATTACGCAATACCTCGGGTCCACCCACACCTGACTACACCTTGAGCCGCCTAATGACCTCTTCCTTAATGCCTCTTGAACAAACTTACACACAATTCCCCACCTGTCGATTCATCTCTCTCTCTCTCTCTCTCTCTCTCTCTCTCTCTCTCTCTCTTCTCTCTCTCTCTCTCTCTCTCTCTCTCTCTCTCTCTCTCTCTCTCTCTCTCTCTGTGTATCTGTGTCTCTCTCTCTGTCTCTGTGTCTCTCTCTGTCTCTGTGTGTGTCTCTCTCTCTCTGTCTCTGTCTCTCTCTCTCTGTGTCTCTCTCTCTCTCTCTCTCTCTCTCTCTCTCTCTCTCTCTCTCTCTCTCTCTCTCTCTCTCTCTGTCTCTCTCTCTCTCTCTCTCTCTCTCTCTCTCAACAAAACAGCTTTCAGAACAGGGAGTAAGTGCAGTGAGAAAAGGAAAGGAGGTTAAAGACAAAGAAAAAGAGAGAGAAAGAGAGAAAGAGAGCAAGAGAAGTAGAGTGGAAGAGAAGAATAAAGAAGCAGGGAGGGAAGGAGGAAAGAAAAAAGCGTCCGGATTTCACAGGAGGAAAGTTTTTTTCTTTCTCTCTGCGGGTGAGTGTGATTCAAGAGAGCATTGAAAAGTCCCAACTCTGTCTGGGAGGAAATTAATGAGATCAGCCATCAGGAGGGGATGATTAGAGAGAGAAGAGCGATGCCTGGTAAGGAGAGGAAGGGTAATAACAGGGTGAAAAAGGGTGTTGATGGTGGTGAGGTAGTGACGTGGCAGGATGAAAGGACTATATAAAGGAATACAAAGGATTACTGAGAAAAAGAAGAAGAAAGACTGGGAGAAGAAGAGGAGGAGGAGGAGGAAAAGGAGTACCGATAACACTAAGAATAAGAACAGATGCTGCAATAAGAACGTTTACCACATTGCTAATATTAAATCTATGACTTCTACACTACTACTACTACTACTACTACTACTACTACTACTACTACTACTACTACTACTATTACTATACTATACTACTACTACTACTACTACTATTACTGCTACTACTACTACTACTATTACTACTACTACTACTACTACTACTACTACTGCTACTACTACTACTACTATACTACTACTACTACTACTACTACATACTATCTATACTACTTATACTACTATACTACTACTACTACTACTACTACTACTACTACTACTACTACTACTGCTGCTACTACTATTACTTCTACTAATGATAATAAACCCTCCCAAAACAAGCAAAGAAGAAGTGGAAGAAAAAGACAAACAACAACAAAAAAAATGATGAAAAACAGAAGAAACAAGAAAATCCTCTGCCACCACAATCACCACCACCATCACCACCACCACCACCACCACCACCATCACCACCACCATCACTACCATCACCACCACCACCACCACCACCACCATCACCACCACCACACTACCACCACCACCATCACCACCACCACCACCACCACCATCACTACCACCACCACCATCACCACCACCACCACCACAACACCACCACCACCTAATTTCTCCGCTTACAGAAGGTTCCTGACTCTAGCAAACGGGTTGGATGCATCGCCTTAAGGAAAATTATGTTTACCGAGGTGTGTGTGTGTGTGTGTGTGTGTGTGTGTGTGTGTGTGTGTGTGTGTGTGTGTGTGTGTGTGTGTGTGTGTGTGTGTGTGTGTGTGTGTGTGTGTGTGTGTAGAAGTAGCAGGGTCCACATATTCCCAGTTCACTAACATAGCCTGCATCTGCCTCTCTCTCCCAACATATC
>JACEEZ010012518.1:307500-315000 GCA_016584305.1 Chionoecetes opilio | reverse complement strand
AAGGGGGTGTTCAAGGGGTTAGGGGGTGTTCAAGGGGTTACGGGGGTGTTCAAGGGGTTAAGGGGGTGTTTAAGGGGTTAGGGGGGGTTCTCTGACCAAGGCAAGGTTTCCGGGGGACGAACAGGACTAGAAACCACCACCATCACCACTTCTACCACCATCACACCAAAGACTACTGGACTTGCTACTCATTTTGGGCTATTTCCAGTGGAGGCCAGTTTTGCGATTCCGGACATTTTCGAACATCACTCCCATTTCCCTTCCTATGGTTTATCAGTATAAGTGATATACCATTATCTTCGTAAATGTTTGTTCTATAATATTATCAAATAAAAAACTGTAAAATACACTAAAGAAATGACATTATGAGAGAGTGAAGAAATATGGATGAAGTTAATTTAATATTCACTTAAACTTTTCGCCATTTAATATTTTGCGAGAAAACATTTTACATGAAACATATCAATAGAAGCGGAATTTTATTAGCTTTCCATTGATATATTCGTGATCCTCCCTGCCCAGGTGAGAACCGTTGCCCCCCCCCCCAGGTAACCCAACGTCTCCCCCACCAGGTGAAGAGACAACAGAGCCGCAGTACACCTTTTCCCCTTTCCCCTTCCCTTCTACCCCTCCTTCCTTCCCTTTTTCCCTTCTTCCTTTTCCCCCTTCTACGGGTTTTGTTATTTTTTTTAAATTTTTATTTGTTTGTTTATTCACCACCCAACCCAAACACCCCCGGCACAAAAAGGGCCCAAAAGTCAAAAGTAAGAGAACTTTTGGGTAAAACCATAGGGAAAAACAATTTCCAAAATTTCAAAACCCACCAAACCCCCCCAAAAGTTCAAAAAACCAAAGAAATTTTAAAAAAATTATTTTTCAAAAAGGGGTTTTCCCCGAAGGTGATGGTTGGTTTCAAGGGGAAGTTGGGCCCGGGGGTTTGCTCAGGTTTGGTTTTACAAATTTCTGCGACCAAGGAATTTTCCCCCGAAGGACAACAAAACAAACCATACCATTTCCCCAAATTTAACCAAAAACAAAGCTCTCAGGTTTTGGGTGCGAGGCCATTTCAATCCTATACCCGGGCTTTAACCATTTTATGGTTATTTATTATATAACCATTATGTAAGTTTGTTTATATAAATTAAATTTTTAAAAATTTTCTTTGACTTTGGGGTTTTGTTGGGTGAAGTTATTAAAATATTCCCCCCAAACCTTTTCGGTTATTTTCAAAAACTTTTCTACATTATTTGGGGGTTTAGCTCTTTGGGGTAAATTTTGTTTCTCCGCAAAAGGTGGGTTGCCCCCCAAACCGCAATTCCACGTGGGAGCCAGGGGGCGTGAAGACCGGATTCATTTCCTTTTTATTTAATTTCAACAAGAGTAGATTCTAGGTTCATTTCACTCCTTGCCTTCACCCTGCCCCCTTTAACCCCTTAAAATCTAAAAAAAAAAAAAAAAAAACCTCTGCCCCCCCCTCTATCTAAAACATTCCCCTTTCCCCTCCCGTACTACCCCTTCCCCCTGCCAAGAAAACTGGGAACCCCCCCTTCCCCTTTCCCCTTCCCCTCCCCCCCCTCATAACCCTCCCTCTCCCTAAGGGGAAACCCCCCAAAAAACCTACCCCTCCCCCTTCCTCTTCCCCTTCCCTTTTTCCTTTTCTCCTTCCTTCCCTTGCAAAAGAAGAAACATAAAAACCTTTTTTTCCCCCCCCCCCCTTTCCCCCTTTTCCCCTTTTCCCCCTTCCCTTCCTTCTCCCTCCTCCCTTTATTTTCGTTTAAAATTTTTCCCCTTCCCTTACTACCTTCCCTTCCCTTCCCCCTTCTACTCCTTCCCTTCTGGGGGGGAAAAAAGGGTTTAAGGGTTTTTTTTTTTTTCCCCCCCCCCCACCACACCCCCCCCAAAGAAACCAGTCCAAAAGACCCCCCCCCTTTCCCCCCCTTCCCCCTCCACACCTTCCCCACAAAAAAAACAAAAAGAACCCCCCCCCCCCCCCCCCCCCTTCCCTCCCCCCACCATCACACCTCCCGCAAGGGTAAAAAAATAAAAAATTTCCCCCCTTTTCTTTTTTCCCACCCCCCCGCCAATTCCTTTCCCAGGTTTTGGGGAAACCGGGATAAAAACCCCTCCCCCTTCCCCCCCTTCCCTTCCCCCATTTCCATATACCTTTTCCTAAAGGGGGAAACGGTGGTAGAAACCTCCCTCTTCCCTTGGGGCCCCCCCTCCGTCCATCTAACTCCTTCCCCTGGCTGGGGAAAAAATGAAAAGGAAACCCCCCCTTCCCCTCCCCCTTTTTTTTATTATTTCCCTTGGCTCAATTTTAAACGGGTGTGAGGCCCCCCCCCTTTCCCTTTTTTCCGTCACCAAACCCCCCTTCCTTCGGAAAAAGGGACAAAATGATAAACCTCCCCCTTTTCTTCCCTTCTTCCCGTTATTTTGGTGGCTAAAGGAAAGGGTGGGACCCCCCCCTTCCCCCTTACCCTCCCGGTAATTCCTCCCCCTTGGTAGGGAACAGGTCCGTGGGAACTTCCCCTTCCCTTTTCCCCTTCCCTCGCCACTACCTTCCTCTGGCTAAGGGGAAACATGGATAAAAACCCCCTCAAAAAAAAAATTTCCCTTCCCTCCCTTCCTTCTCCCTCTCCCTTCTTCCCCTCCCTCAACAATTTCCCCGTGGAGGAGGAACTCCCCCCCCCTCCCCTTTCCCCCTCCCCTTCCCCCTTCCCCTTCCCCTTTCCCTCTCACCAAACGGGGGAAAGGAGGAACCCCCCTTCCTTCCCCCCCCCTTTCCCCCCTTCCCCTCCCTCCCTCCCTCCCCCCTCTCCCTCTGGAAAGGAAACAGGGGAAAAAAAACCCCCCCCTTTCCCCCTTCCCCCCCCCTTTCCCCCTTTCCCCTCCATCCTCCTCCTTCCCTCTGGAAGGGGAACAGGTGGATAAGAGGAACCTCCCCCCTTCCCCCTTTCCCCCTTTTCCCTTCCCTTTCCCCCTCCCGTCCACTACCTCCTTCCCTCTGGCTAAAGGAAGGAAAACAGGTGGATAAGAGGAACCTCCCCCCTTCCCCTTCCCCTTTCCCCCCCTTCCCCTCCCCTCCCTCCTCCCTCTGGGGAAGGGGAAAAGAGGTATAAAAACCCCTCCCCCCTTCCCCCTTCCCCTTCCCCTTCCCTCCCTCCCCTTCCTCTGCTTGGGGAAGGGGGAAAAAGGGGGAATCTTTCTTTTTTTTTTTCCTTTTTATATAATTTTTGTTAAGGGGAGAAAAATGGTGGAGAAATTTTTTTAGTTTTGTAATTAATTAAATTTTTTTAATAAAAAATTGTTATTTAAAGAATTTTCCTCCCCTCAGTTTTATTTAACAGTGACAGGGTTATTTTTTAATGAGGTTATTTAACCCCCCCCTTGCCCACATATAAGTTGTAGTTGTTATTTGAAAACATTTTTAGCATATTTTTATTTACTGCAGTTTGGAAACGGGGAAAATAAACTTTTAGCCAAAAATATTTATAAAAAAGAAATAAAAAAGAGGAAAAATTGCGGTTTTTAAGGGTGAGAAATTAGGAAGGGGATTAAAAAAGGAAATTGATTTTAGAAATTTGAAAGAATAAAGGTTATTGACCTTAAAACCCCAAAGCCAACAATTTGTGGGTTAAAACCCCCACAATCCAGGACGAACGGCCCGCGTTTACAACCGGCCCCCTACAAGAAGGATGAGAAGAGAGAGGAGGTGAGAGGAGGAGAGGAGAGAGAGAGAGAAGAGAGATTCGATTCAGATTCAATACTTTTTTTCACAATTGAATTAACATTTGTGAACGACTGACATATAAGACCAACTATATGACAACACAAGACAAAATTTTTTTTTTGGGGGTTACCTTTTTTTTTTGCCCTTGGCCAGTCCTTTGTGATGTTAAAAAAAAAAAACTGAAGCCAATCTACTGCTGCCCTTGTCTTGACCTGCCTGCTTTGACCTGCTCCGTTACTCCTCATATTATATTATATTTCAACATCACCTAAAGTCCTAAACCAATTTCCGAGTGTTAACCGAGTGTTTAAAAGTGGAAGTGGGTGAAAATTTGGCTCTAGTCAGACCTCACCTAGACTATGCGGTTTTAGTTTTGGTCTCCGTTTTACAAGATGGATAGCCCTTTGTAGTGCTATGTTTTTCTCTATATTTTCTTATATATGTTCTTGGTACATCCTTCTCTGCACCTATCGTGCAGAGAAGGATGACCAAAATGATTCATGGGATGCATAACTTTAGTTATGAGAAGAGATTGAAGTTTTTAAAATTACACTCAATCGAGAGGCTAGAGTAAGGGCGATCTGATAGAAGTTTTTAAATGGATAAAGGGATACAATAAAAGATGTTTGGAAAAGTTTTTTACGGCTATTACCAGGGTAGAACAAGAAATAACGGATTCAAGCTGGAAAAGCGTAAATTTAAATAAATAAAGGAAAAATGGTTCACAAATAGGGTGGTAAATGATTGGAATGGACCAGTCGTCAGTGGTTACAGCGGAGTAGGAGGGTAGATAAATTCATGGATGGGGATGAAAGGTGGATGTAGGTATGTTAAGTAACAGGAAAATACCTCGTGTAGGTTCCCACGGCCTCTTGTAGCTTCCTTATTCTTATGTTTCTTATGTAATTCCTATTTAAACCACAAGATAGTCGGGGGAAAAAATAACAAGAAAAAGAGTAACGGAGAAAATAATAGGTTGGTTTAGGTAAGGTAAGTTAGGTTATGTTAGTTTAGGGTAGGTTAGTTTAGGTTAGGGTTTGTTAAGGTTAGGTTAGGTTAGTTTAAGGTTAGGTTTAGTTTAGGTTAGGTTAGGGTTAGGTTAGTTAGTTTTAGTTTTGGTTAGTTTAGTTTTGGTTAGTTAGTTAAGGTTAGGTTAGTTTAGGGTAGGTTTGGTTAGATTAGTTAAGGTTAGGTTAGTTTGGTTTTGGTTAGTTTAGGTTAGTTAGTTAGGTTAGGTTAGTTTAGGGTGATTTGGTTAGATTAGTTAAGGTTAGGTTAGTTTAGGTAAAGGTGTTAGGTTAGTTTAGGTTTTGGGTTCGTTTCGGTTGGTATTTTTTTAGGTTATTTTCTTCCTATTAATAAGGTTGTTTAATTATTTTACCCTTAGTTTTAAGGGAAAAATATTTTTATTGACTTCTTCTTTTTTTCCATGGGATTTTCTTCCTCCATTTTAAACTCCACCTTTCCCTTTTCCCTTCCCATTTTCCCTTTAGTTTAATGTAAAGTTTCTTTTAATGTTTTCTTTCTATTTTCTAAAAAATTTTTCCAATGGGGGAGTTTTGGAAAATTTCCTGAATTGAACTCATCCCCTTTTTTCCTATTTTAGTCATATAATAGAAACCGGTTTTATCTTCTAAATGTTTGTTTTTTATAATATTATCAAATAAAAACGTAAAAAAAAAAAATCATTATGGGATAAAGATTATATGAATTGAATACGCCCTTTTAAATTTTTGCGGCAACATTTTAGAAGAAACATATCAAGGGAACAATTTAAAATTGCTTTTCAAATTTATATTTTTCTTTTTCTGAAAAATTAAAACAAAAGAATTATAAATTGGTAATAAAAAACTTTACTTCGATAATTCCCTTTATGATTTTATTTTTTATTATTTTTATTTTTATTATAGAACAAACATTTTCAAGAAAGGTAAATAATCTGCCCTTTAGGATAGGGTTTAATCTAAAATGGCTCGCAAAATTATATGGCGGGATTAAGTATAGTAGTAAAGTAAACTTTTCCACTTCTTCCATAATTGGCCCAAAAGTACCTTTTTAAAAATATTTTAAACAACACAACCAAGAACCATCAATAACTGATAAACATAAAAAATAGGGGGCCCCCCAAAATCAAAACCAAAACTTCCCCACCGGTCATGGCTTTCCGGGGACCCAGTAGCATGATTCATTTGAAAGTCTTTATCAAAACTTAATTAATGAAAATTCCCAGGCCACAAAACAAGTACCTACACCCATACATAAAACACAAACACAAACCCCCACCACCATACATCAATTAAACCTTAACCCCTAAACCACATCGACCCCAAACCACCACCATTTAAAACCCAAAAAACAACATAACTTACAAACCAACCCTCATCAAACATCCAAACATAAAGTCAAAAGGAATGAATGGAAAAGTCCAAATTTTCAAAAAATGACCCAAGGAGAACACATGAGTAAATGACACATGTTGGGAAAAATGTGAAGGATTTTATTACGTCCCAATTTCCATCATCAATTACGATCCTATTGAGAACACGGGAAGGGATTTTTGTATGAAACATCACCAGTTAACTTTAGATCCTTTATTTCGGTTTGTTTTTGGAGATGAAGAGCGCCCTAATTTACGGTTTAATAATCCGACCCACCCAAAACTCCACCCTTTTTAAAATTTAAATAATAAACTGATACAAAAAAAAAGGGAAAAAGAACCAATAATAACAAATACCAAAAAATAACATAAAGACTGAGGAGAAAGGGTTATTAAAAGAATTAATTGATTTATTTTCCAATTTTTCCATCAAAAAAAAATTAAAAATAATTTCCAGAAGAAACGAAGGGTATTTTTCTTGAGTTTGAAATTTCATCACCATTTACTTTTTTTATCCCAATGTAAGTTTTGTTTGGGATGACACGCGCTACCTGCTGGGTGTTACAGTCCGAACCCCATTTAATATCCTCCGTTTAAAAATTTGGGAATAAACAACACAACAGAAGAAATGAACAATTAACTAACAATAACCCCCCACTATTTGAACGGAAAAGAAACTTCCAAGCCATTAATTTGCATTTATTTCCGATTTTCCATAAAAAAAAAGAATTAAAAAAATAAAAGAAAATTTCAAAGAGGGGAAGAGAGAAGTGTTTTTGTTTTATTTTCTCATTGTAGTTTTGTCTTTCTTTCATTCTCTTTCTTTCTTTCTTACTCTTTCTTTAATGTAAATTTTGCTTTGGGAGTGTTATCATCGACGCTCACTCTACAGTCTAGGGAACAGTTTTACAGGTTCTCTTAAGATGCACTCCATTTTATATCACTTCTTGGCGTTCTTAAAATTCGGGAATAAATCAACAGCATCGATTTGAGAGTAAAGTGAAAGCGACGGTTTTGTTGAGATGAGCAATACGGGCGGCGCCACTGTAGGTTTTAACGCCCATCAAGAACTTCCGCAACGCCCACTATTGCCACTAACGCTATACATACCCGCCAAAACCCGCCATAACCAGTCCAAACCCGCCAAAACCCGCCATAACCAGTCCTTACCAGCCAAAACTCGCCAGAACTTCCCGCTGCACTTCCGCTGACTTCCTACGTTACATGGTTTCATCCTAGATCAATTGACTTTTAACATAGATGGTCAGTTGATCTTGGCTTCATCAGTGTCCTCCAATGCACGCCCCACATAGCCACTCTACTAATGGTCATCTTTGCATCACTCACTGCACTCGACGCCGCCTCAACACGCCGACTGTCGAGTGGCTCATCT
>JACEEZ010012518.1:290000-297500 GCA_016584305.1 Chionoecetes opilio | reverse complement strand
TTTACATGACAAACAAAAAAAACACATTTAATGCATAGTAAGTGAAATTAGCAATAGCAATTAGCATAGCAAGGAAAAAAACATCACAATAATACGAAATATAATTCATTCGCTAAGTATTTTCTTCGTAAAACATGTCTAATTTAACGAATGAGGCAAATTAAGCGCACGAGGAGATTGCTAAAGGGAGGAAGAGGGACAAGGGAAGAAGGGAAAAGGGCAAGGGAAGAAGGGAGGAATGGAGGGAAAGGAACAGAGTGATACAGTTATATAAGAAGTTTAAAATAAAAAAAACGAGTATGGAAATTTGTAAGTTTATATGAAAGAAACATGATAAAAATAAATATAATGGGCAAGAGAGAGCGAGAGAGAGAGAGAGAGAGAGAGAGAGAGAGAGAGAGAGAGAGAGAGAGAGAGAGAGAGAGAGAGAGAGAGAGAGAGAGAGAGAGAGAGAGAGAGAGAGAGAGAGAGGAGAGAGAGAGAGAGAGAGAGAGAGAGAGAGAGAGACAAACAGACATATAAACAGACAGACAGACGGATAGACAGACAGACAGACAGACAGAGATACAGACAGACATACTACAGACAAAAAATAAGAGTGTGTGTGTGTACGAATTCTGTGAAACTTCTCGTCAAGCTACAAAAAACTGTCTGGTATAAAGGAGGAATAAAAAGTCTTGGCATTACTATGGATCTATAGTGATGAGTTAGGGAGCCTTGTCTGTTTGCCTTACTATGGTGAACCAGGACACTAGGCGATCTTCTTTAGTCCTAACCTAGACAAGACCTAACCTTATAAAACCTAACCTTACAAAACCTACCTCACTAAACCTAACCTTACAAAACCTAACCTTACAAAACCTAACCTTACAAAACCTAGCCTTACTAAACCTAACCTTACAAAACCTAACCTTACAAAACCTGATCTTACAAAATCTAACCTTACTAAACCTAACCTTACAAAACCTAACCTTACAAAACCTAACCTTACAAAACCTAACCTTACTAAACCTAACCTTACAAAACCTAACCTTACAAAACCTAACCTTACAAAACCTAACCTTACAAAACCTAACCTTACAAAACCTAACCTTACAAAACCTAACCTTACTAAACCTAACCTTACTAAACCTAACCTTACTAAACCTAACCTTACTAAACCTAACCTTACTAAACCTAACCTTACAAAACCTAACCTTACAAAACCTAACCTTACAAAACCTAACCTTACTAAACCTAACCTTACAAAACCTAACCTTACAAAACCTAACCTTACAAAACCTAACCTTACAAAACCTAACCTTACAAAACCTAACCTTACAAAACCTAACCTTACTAAACCTAACCTTACAAAACCTAACCTTACTAAACCTAACTTACAAAACTTAAACATTACATAATCGTGTTTGCCAAGAGTCAGTTTCGATACAAAAGGAATAAGGAACGAAGTATTGGTATTTAACCCCTTGAGTCCCAGAACGTAATTTCCATTGTAATTTGACTACCATTAGACGATTTTAATTAATATAAGCAATATTTTATAGATATGACCTGTTTAGTACCCTTGTTGTCCAATAGGTAATTTGGTATTTTAAGTTAGTTTTCGTAATTTTATGGCTAACAACAGACAGACGATTTTATATAGCAAAAGAAAGATCTGGGCGTGAAAGGGTTAAGATGATAAAAGAATATACGTTAGGGGGATTTTGATGGTAATATAAATGGAATATTCTAGGTGAGAATAGAATAAGTGGTTCCTTGAGATACATGAAACAATATATGGTAATACAGTGTTCGATGGGTGAAGGGGATGAAAGGAGAAGAGGAATAGGAGAGGATAGGAGAAGGACAACAGCAGGAAGAGGAAAAGGATTAGGGATATGAAAGGATAGGTAGGGAAAGAGAGGAAGAGGAGGAGGAGGAGGAGGAGGAGGAGGAGGAGGAGGAGGAAGAGGAGGAGGAAGAGGAGGAGGAGGAGGAGGAGGGACTGTCTACTGTGTGGGGAAAATCATGTGAGATAAGGATGAAAAGACATAAAAGAAATGTTAATAATTAGAAAATTGAGGACTATGACATGATTTCTATGGTCATTCAAAGCTCGAAAGTGAAAATCAAATAGAAGATAGATAATGATGATGATTATGATGTGATGATGATAATGGTGATACAAATAATAATGATAATGACGATGAGAATAGGATGGAATACATACAAACACAAAGAACCAAAGGAGATAAAGAAGAAGAAAACAATCAATTAAAATATGATGAATAAGAAAAAAACAACAGAAAAAATCAACAAAAGGGTGATAAATAAGATAAAAAAACCTCTTGATTAAAAAAGAGAAACAAGAAAACAGAGAAGAGAAAGCAAGTTTGAGACCATGAAAACATTGCCTCTCATTACAGGCCTAAATCGAGAGGCTCTTTTTTCCCCCTCCCACCCACTACCCTCCCCCTACCCATCTACCCACCTACTCACCTCCCCTCCCTTTACCCCAACACACCCATTACCCCCCTCCCCTACCCCCTACCCCCCTTTACTCCCTCCCACCCACTACCCTCCCTTTACTCCCTCCCACCCATCTCCCTTCCCTTTACTACAGCACACCCATTACCCTCCCCCTCCCCCTCCCCATCAACTCACATTCCCCCTTTTACCCCAACACACTCACTAACCCCACCCTTCCCCTACACACCTACTCACTTTCCCCCCTTTGCACCAACACACTCACTAACCCTCACACCCTCCCTCACACACTCCTCCCCCCCTTTCCTCCCACTAACACCCTTCCCTCACCCCCTCTCCTTTCCTCCCACTAACACCCTCCCTCACCCCCTCTCCTTCCCTCCCACTAACACCCTCCCTCACCCCCTCTCCTTTCCTCCCTCCTACCTACCCACACCCACACTTTCTTTCGGTCCTGCCTCATCGTGGGGGGGGGGAAGGAGGGGTTAACTGGCTTCACAGTGGCATTAAGATGACATAATGTACCACTTAGGCAACCCTTCCGTCCCTCCTTCCCCCCTATATAGCCTCTAAGTTATAGTTCCTCCCTCTTCCCATTACCTTTCATTCTCAAATCACTTCTTCCTTTTTTTCGTGCATCCATCTTTCTTCAGTCCCTACCATTATCTATCTTTCTTTCATCTCTTTCTTGTATCTTAAGTTCTTGTGCTCTCTCTCTCTCTCTCTCTCTCTCTCTCTCTCTCTCTCTCCTTCTCTCTCTCTCTCTCTCTCTCTCTCTCTCTCTCTCTCTCTCATTTTTTCTCTGTCTACGGTAACGAGAGAAGAAAAAGAGTCAGAGGAGATGGAAAAGATGGATAGGAACACGAACAAGAAATTCAGGAAAACTAAATGACAAATAGAGAGCATGTGTGAGAACTGAAGGTTGTCGAGAAGGATCAGGAGGAGGAAGAGGGAGAGGAAGGAAGGCGCACAAAGAGGAGGAAGAAGAGTTGAATGAGGAAAATTATCTATGTGATGTGAGATATGACGTAGAGGAGGAGGAGGAATACAAAGGAAACAAAGGGAAAAACACAAACAGCAAAGGACCGAAGGTCTTCAAGAGTTTGCTTAACTATACTACACTACTGATAAAGGAAGAAATAGGAATTAGAGGCCTCCTCACCACCATCCCCAAGCCGAAGCGGCCGAAAAGAAGTGATACCATGCAATATAGAAAAACTGCAGGGAATTTTGTGGAAAAGTTGAAAGCTGTAATCTATGGCAACTACTACTAGTTTTGGGGTAGGTTTATGTTTGATAGATAGGTCTGTTATGTGTGTTTTGTAATGGGGACCAGTGTGGGGGTTAAAGGGGGGGTGCGGCAGCCTTGCCTGCGCTTTCTTGGGGGCAGCAAAATCGGCCCCAGCTCCGTTAAATCCACTGCGGTTTGGTTTTTTCCATTAGGACGCCGTACACTTCAATGCCTCCTCGCAGTGCCCCCCGGGTACCTTAAATCCCGATGTGGTCACAAACTGTCAGGACCCAAACAAACCCAGCCGTCACAGGTCGAGAGTAGTAGTGGTAACCTTTAAAACTCGGGGCTATCTGTGTGTGTTATGAGGTCAAAATGTAGTTTGGTGTAGGCTCAGTGTGGAAGTTCAGGGGTGTGCGGCAGCCTTGCCTGGCGCTTTTGGGAGGCAGCGTAAAATCGGCCCCGGGTTTCCGTTTAAATCCATGCGGTAGTGAAAGGGGGGAGGAGGAGGGGGGAAGGAGGAGGAGGAGGAGGAGGAGGAGGAGGAGGAGGAGGAGGAGGAGGAGAAGAAGAGAGGAGGATAACGATGATCACGACGAAGAGAAGGTTGAAATGAAACGTAGAAGAAAGATTTACTTAGAAGAAATGAAGAAGAAGAAGAAAACAAGAGATCAGTGAAATACATTAATAAGAAATTGAAATGCAATGAAACACGTACATTTATTCGAGGGTCAAGAGAGAGAGAGAGAGAGAGAGAGAGAGAGAGAGAGAGAGAGAGAGAGAGAGAGAGAGAGAGAGAGAGAGAGAGAGAGAGAGAGAGAGAGAGAGAGAGAAAAGAGAGAGAGATAATAAATATAGTGTGGGTGAAGGCTGAATCCTTTTCTAGTACATGAGGATGGCGGGAAAGGACAAAGAAAGAAGCATACAGTGTAAGGGAAGGGAAAGAGAAGGTTAGAAGGGAGGGAGAAAGAAAGGGAAGGAAGGAGTGGGTGTTGGCGGGGCAAGTGCATTAAGCTTCCCCTCCCTTTCCCCTCCTTCTCCCCTCCCATGCCCCGCCCTCTCCCCTCCCACGCCCCTTCTGTCGCCAACATCGTCTAAAAAGAACATCAAGGAATACAATGGCAAGTGTTGTCGAGATGCGGCTGAATTTATGTCACGTGACGGGGTTATGTCGCGGCAGGTTGTCCCGTGGAGGTTGGCAGGGGGCGTAGGAAGGGTTTAGAAGGCAGGGGAAGAAGGGAGAAGTAGGTCAAGAGTCGTGGTTAAAAGAAGGAAGAAGAGAAGGATGGGGGAAGCAAGGATGAGAAAGGCGAGGATAGGATGAAAGGATGCAAGGAGGGAAGAAAGGAGGCATGGGGGAAGCAAGGATGAGAAAGGCGAGGATAGGATGAAAGGATGCAAGGAGGGAAGAAAGGAGGCATGGGGGAAGCAAGGATGAGAAAGGCGAGGATAGGATGAAAGGATGCAAGGAGGGAAGAAAGGAGGCATGGGGGAAGCAAGGATGAGAAAGGTGAGGATAGGAGAAAAGGAAGAAAGGAGGGAAGAAAGGAGGAAGGGGAGAAGTGATTCCAAGTAAAAGATAGCAGGGCTGGAGGGAGAAGATAAAGGGGCAATAAAGAAGGGTGGTGGAAGGAATAAAGAGTAAGAAAGGAGAAGGGAAAGAGAAGGGGGGAAGTCTGAGAAATGGAGGAAGAATGGAGGAAGGAAGAGGGCTAGTTAGAGTTATCCAGAAATTCCAAAATAAGGCAGATTTTTTTTTTTGTGTGTGTGACTGTGTGTGTGTGACTGTGTGTGTGTGTGTAATAGTAATAGTAATGGTAATAGTAAATTTATTGCCATTATTGTTACATCTATAAATTATATAAACAAACTTATATATACCATTCGAGCCAAGACTCTTTGACAGACGGAAATTTCTAATCTAAATTTGCAGTACACAACAGTGTGTGTGTGTGTGTGTGTGTGTGTGTGTGTGTGTGTGTGTGTGTGTGTGTGTGTGTGTGGGCCTATATAGCTGTGCGTGAGCTTATATTGACCACATCATTGTCGTGGGTGTGGTGAACGGTGAGGGAACAGCTGGTGTGGTGACGCCCCTGTGAGTGTTAGTGGGGGCGTGAGGGAGGAGGAGGAGGAGGAGGAGGAGGAGGAGGAGGAGGAGAGGAGGAGGAGGAGGAGGAGGAGGAGGAGGAGGAGCGGGAGGGAAGGAGCGATAGAGGAGGCAGGGGAGGAGGAGGAGGAGGAGGAGGAGGAGGAGTAGAGGAGGAGGAGGAGGAGGAGGAGGTGGCGTGCGTGGGAACAGCTTAGAGCAGGGCAGGTGAGGATGAGGTTACGGCTAATAGATGGAGGGAGGAGTGTAGTTATTATTAGTAAGGAGGAGAACGAGGGAGAAAAGTGGTGATGAATTCTAAAACTCTCGTCTAATAACTTCATTTAATCCAACGTTCCCATTCATTTCTATTCAAGTGTAAAAAAAATCCTAGATAGAGTAGATCAAACTACTCGAAACGCATCTTATCCACCGATGGGCCACTAAACCACACATCATGGAACGAAAAGAAAAGCCTGGACACACCCTCTCTCCTCTACTTTTGCTATCATTGTTTTGGAGATCGAGTCTTTCCATTTCAAGTCGGGGAGACATCTATGTGGCTCCAGGCTTCATTTCCTCTCAAGACTCCAGAATGTGTATGTGGGGCTATGCGGGTCGGGTGCGGGGGTTGTGCGTGTCGGGTGCGGGGACTGCGCGTGTCGGGTGCGGGGACTGTGCGTGTCGGGTGCGGGGGCTGTGCGTGTCGGGTGCGGGGGCTATGCGTGCCAGGTGCGGGGGTTGTGCGTGCGGGTGTGAGGGCTGTGCGTGTCGGGTGCGGGGCCTGTGCGTATGGGCGTATGAACGTTTATCTCCCCCCGGTAGAGATAGGCAAATTTGTTTACCGTCAGGGCGGGCGGGTGTTCCATTTCCCTCCACCACCCACCACTCACAGCTCTTGGAAACTGTCGACTCTTTTGACACTGCCGCCCTCCCTATCACACCCTGATCTGATTTATAGTCTTCGAAAGAAAGTTTTTGTGGAGGAAAAGATGAGGAGGTGAGATATTATGTCAGGATACAGACGAATTCCCTCATCATAGAGCCTAGTGAAAAATGTACCCGGTGGTCGTGGTAGAGGTGGGATGTGCATGTGTGGTAGTGGTGGGATGTGTTTGTATGGTGGCAGCGGTGGGATGTGGATGTATGGTGGTAGCGGTGGGATGTGGATGTATGGTGGCAGCGGTAGGATGTGGTTGTTTGGTGGCAGCGGTGGGATGTGGATGTATGGTGGTAGCGGTGGGATGTGGATGTATGGTGGAGCGTTGTGGATGTGGATGTGGTATGTGGAGCGGTGGGATGTGGATGTATGGTGGAGCGGTGGGATGTGGATTGTATGGGGTAGCGGTGGAGTGTTGGTTGTTTGGGTGGAGCGGTGTATTGGGGGATGTGTTTGTATGGTGGCAGCGGTGGGATGTGTTTGTATGGTGGCAGCGGTGGGATGTGTTTGTATGGTGGCAGCGGTGGGATGTGTTTGTATGGTGGCAGCGGTGGGATGTGCATGTATGGTAGCGGTGGAATGTGGATGTATGGTAGCGGTGGGATGTGTAATGGCCAGTGGTGTGATAGAGGTCAAGAAATGGTGGAATCAATGCGTCATACTAAAACTGTGGCACTAATTGCTAGGCGTAAAGGCCAAGGCGGGGAAGGGGGAGATCGTTACTCCCGACGAGCCTTTAATCAAGAGGCCGCGTTAGGGCAGCAATTGCACATG
>JACEEZ010012518.1:272500-277500 GCA_016584305.1 Chionoecetes opilio | reverse complement strand
AGCGAGAGAGAGAGAGAGAGAGAGAGAGAGAGAGAGAGAATTTCTACACCGGAGCAGAGCAAAATATTGACGTTGTATATTGGACCATAATTTTTAGATTGTGTTTATGGGGCGACTATACTGGGCTGTGAGGCAGAGCTACAGGACTGCACACATACATACACTGCTATTGATGTACGTATGTGTGTGTATATGTCTGTGTGTACCTTAAATACATAGCAAACAGTACCTATCAGAACTGGAGTAGTACAATATCCACACGAAACAATGGATGCATAAACAAGAATAGGAATGTAGTACAATAGCCACGCGAAAAAATGATGAAAAAACAAAATTAGGAATATAGTAATACAAAATCCACCAAAAAAATGTATGAAAAAAACCAATCTGCATACATCAAATAACATGCAAGAGACAGCTCATGATTTCAGGGTCACGCAATCATCCCACTGCCGCGTATAATCCACCTGTCCAGATAACTAATTAATGAGCTGATGCACACCTGGTTCCTGAGGGTGACGGTGGTGTTTTAATTATGAGGTGATTATGTGCAGCGATCAATGTGTTGTGTTTGTGAGAGAGGAGGATTTGTGTGACGTATGTAGAAGTGGATTAGGTTACGGATGATGGAGAGAGAGAGAGAGAGAGAAGAAGGGAGAGAGGAGGAGAGAGAGAGCGGAGAGAGAGAGAGAGGAGAGAGAGAGAGAGGAGAGAGAGAGAGAGGAGAGAGAAGCAGAGAGAGAGAGAGAGAGAGAGAGAGAGAGAGAGAGAGAGAGAGAGAGAGAGATATGTGAGACGTCAGCAGCTTCCCTCTATTTTGCATAACACTTCCTGGACACTTGCAATATAAGACAAAATATCATAACACTCCTATTACTTTATCAACACACTCGTACATATTACATTAGCAATACATTCATAAACGTTAGAAACACATCCCTAGAAACGTGTCACACATAAAAACGTTCACTTGGGAACACACCTTACACCGACAAACATTAATAACGTTCCCCAAAACGTTGCCAAATTCCATTTAACGTTAGTAATACACTCACACACACAAGCAACACACTACACTAAGAAACGTTAGTAATATCCCAATAAACGTTGTTAATACCCCATAACGTACGTAACATACTCTTAAACATTGGTAACACAATCACAAACGTTAACAATCCATCAAACGTTGTCATGGCCCCATCAAACGTTCCTAACACACTAACACACTCTTAACCCCTAGAACGTAATTTCCATTGTAATTTGGGTACCATTAGACGATTTTTAGTGACTATAAGCAATATTTTATAGCTATGACCTGTTTAGTATCCATGTCCACTAACTAATTTGGTATATTTAGTTACTTTTTCGTAGTTTTATGGCTGACAACAGACGATTTCATACATCAAAGGAAAGATCTGGGCGTGAAGGGGTAAAGCGCATGTCTCACCCACCCTTCTATCCCTCCTCAACACACTTCCACTTTTCGTTGGGAAGCTAACAGCCGGACGCAACTTTTAACTTTAATTTCAAAGCATTCACTGACTACACTAATTTGAGGCGGCGTAGCGAGGTTATCAATCGAAGCAATTTAAGAAGTCTTGCGTAAATATGTTGTCTCAGCTAAAGAAGACAATAGAGACCAAAAAAAACCCAGATTTAGTGATGTACTTTTCATAAATAACTGTCTATATTAATTTTTCTAACTGTATAAATTCTCGTCTATTGTTATATATCAATGATTTGATTATACAACTTACCCTTCACAACTCTCTCTCTCTCTCTCTCTCTCTCTCTCTCTCTTCTCTCTCTCTCTCTCTCTCTCTCTCTCTCTCTCTCTCCTTGCGTGGTTGTGGTTTTTCGTTTATCTAGGCATCGTGTTGTTTCAGGGTTTATAAGGGTTGTGATGGCAAGGTCTGTGAGGGAAGGGAAGGGGTTAAGGCTTTAGTGCTTAGTTGTTTCAGGGTGTATAAGGGTTGTGATGGCAGGGACTGAGCGGAGAGGGGTTAGGGCTTCAGGGTATAATTGTTCCAGGGTGCATAAGGGTTGTGATGGCAGGGTCAGTGCTATAAGGGCAGGGGTTAGGGCTTCAGGGCTTATTTTTTCAAGGTCTATAAGGGTTGTGATGGCAGGATCAGTGCTATAAGGGAAGGGGTTAGGGCTTCAGGGCTTAGTTGTTCCAGGGTGCATAAGGGTTGTGATGGCAAGGACTGAGCGGAGAGGGGTTAGGGCTTCAGGGCATAATTGTTTCAGGGTTTATAAGGGTTGTGATGGCAAGGTCTGTGAGGGAAGGAAGGGGTTAAGGCTTTAGTGCTTAGTTGTTTCAGGGTGTATAAGGGTTGTGATGGCAGGGACTGAGCGGAGAGGGGTTAGGGCTTCAGGGCATAATTGTTTCAGGGTTTATAAGGGTTGTGATGGCAAGGTCTGTGAGGGAAGGGAAGGGGTTAGGGCTTCAGGGCATAATTGTTTCAGGGTTTATAAGGGTTTATAAGGGTTGTGATGGCAAGGCTGTGACGTGACAGGTTGGGCTTCAGGCTTATTGTTCGGGTCTTATAGGTTTGATGCAGGGACTACGGAGAGGGTTAGTGGCTTCAGTGTATAATTGTTTCAGGGTGCATAAGGGTTGTGATGGCAGGGTCAGTGTATAAGGGCAGAGATTAGGCTTCAGGCTTATTGTTTCAAGGTCTATAAGGGTTGTGATGGCAGAAGGGTATAAGGGAAGGGGTTAGGGCTTCAGGGCTTAGTTGTTCCAGGGTGCATAAGGGTTGTGATGGCAAGGACTGTGGGAGGGAAGGGGTTAGGGCTTCAGGGATAATTGTTTCAGGGTTATAAGGGTTGTGATGGCAAGGGTCTGTAGGAAGGGCAGGGGTTAGGGCTTCAGGGCTTAATTTTTTTAAAGGTTTATAAGGGTTGTGATGGCAGGCTGTGGGAAGGGAAGGGGTTAGGGCTTCAGGGCTTATTTTTTAAAGGTCTATAAGGGTTGTGATGGCAGATCGGTGTAGAAGGGAAGGGGTTAGGGCTTCAGGGCATTAGTTGTTTAGGGTTGGTATAAGGGTTGTGATGGCAAGGGCTGTGAGGGAAGGGAAGGGGTTAGGGCTTCAGGGCATAATTGTTTCAGGGTCTATAAGGGTTGTGATGGCAAGGTCTGTGAGGGAAGGGAAGGGGTTAGGGCTTCAGGGCTTAGTTGTTTCAGGGTGTATAAGGGTTGTGATGCAGGGCGTGAGCGGAAGGGAAGGGTTTGGGGCTTCAGGGTTTATAAGGGTTGTGATGGCAAGGGCTGTGTGGGAAGGGAAGGCCTTAGTTGTTCCAGGGTGCATAAGGGTTGTGATGGCAAGGGCTGTCCGGGAAGGGTTTATGCTGGGACGTACGTCGTGCTTATTATCGTGTGCGTCGATACCCGGAACTCGCTGCTGCCTTACTGGGTCGAACACGTACAGCCACACACGCACACACACACACACACACACACACATAGGGTATACACAACACACACACACACTCACGCAGACACACACACACACACACACACACACACACACACATAGACACACACAACACACACATGCACACAGTGTTTTTTATATCTCTGTCTGTTCCCTCCCTCCTCTCTCTCTCTCTCTCTCTCTCTCTCTCTGATTAACAAAAGCCTTGGTAAATATGACGTTTCGGGGAACATAAATCATAAACCAAAGTAAACAAAGCAAACTCATAATTAAGCACAATTATTACACATCAAAAGCAAAAATATGGCTTAAAACATAAATTCGTAGGCACAAAACAAACTACCTGGGACACGGAGGCAAAGATATGTTCATTTCCTTCCCCTGCATAATCTGAATCAGGTTGTAAACGCGAGGATGATCTTTACGCTTTCTTCTGGACGTGTAATCAATCCTAATTATGTGTTTATGCTTCCTGAAACAAGAAGCAACGTGGGATGTGGTGTGCCGGGTACATATTCCCGTTTCTGTATTAGTATGTGGTGTGGGAATGTCGAGCCAATTACCGCTGTCCAAGCTTGTAAGGTTGTCCAAGCTTGTAAGGTTGTCCAAGCTTGTAAGGTTGTCCAAGCTTGTAAGGTTGTCCAAGCTTGTAAGGTTGTCCAAGCTTGTAAGGTTGTCCAAGCTTGTAAGGTTGTCCAAGCTTGTAAGGTTGTCCAAGCTTGTAAGGTTGTCCAAGGTTGTAAGGTTGTCCAAGCTGAAGTTAAGGTGTGTCCAAGCTTGTAAGGTTGTCCAAGCTTGTAAGGTTGTCCAAGCTTGTAAGGTTGTTCAAGCTTGTAGGTTGTCCAAGCTTGTAAGGTTGTCCAAGCTTGTAAGGTTGTCCAAGCTTGTAAGGTTGTCCAAGCTCGTAAGGTTGTCCAGCTTGTAAGGTTTCAGCTTGTGTAAGGTTGTCCAAGCTTGTAAGGTTGTCCAAGCTTGTAAGGTTGTCAAGCTTGTAAGGTTGTCCAAGCTTGTAAGGTTGTCAAGCTTGTAAGGTTGTCCAAGCTTTTAAGGCCACATTGGGATGGAGCCTACGCGAGTACTGGGCTATAATCAGATTTTTAATTTAACTAATCTAACCTAACCTAACCTAGACTAAATAAATGATATATAAACACGGATTATAACCCAGCGATCACTTAAGCTCCACCCCCATGTGACGTCACGAGCTTGGAACAACGGTGATTGGCTAGAGACATCCCCATACCACATACTATTCCAGAGAACGGCAATATGCAACCCGGATGCCATGACTCAAAAATAAGGTGAGTTTAGGCGATAAGGTCATCAGGTGGGAGTGAAGAGAACAAGAATAACACACACGCGGACGTGAGGTGAGGTGTTACAGTCAACAGATAAGACTTAACATGATACACTTAGGACGGTGAGTGTATACAGACGTGACTTGTAAACATTAGAAGTATAACGTGTAATTAGGAACGGTGCAAGAGGGTTTGGATAAGGATAGAAACAGTGATTCAACACAGGTGTATATGAAAAATGTTGAATTGAGGGAGCATGATT